>JAWPHD010002671.1:0-246417 GCA_037043455.1 Cyrtodaria siliqua | reverse complement strand
ACACACTTTTTAGACTTTTTTGTAAGGTTGCCATTGCTTCCTTTCTTCCCTGCTCCACTAGTTCCTTATTTTGAACTTCACTAATTTCAAGTTTCTTTTGTTTGATATCTTGTTTCAAATTATAGTATCTTTCCAGTTCATCTAAAATCAACTTAAACTCTTGATCAGATATTTGTGCATCACTCAACGCTTTTGATATTAACTGCTTTATACTATTTAACTTAGACTCTGCCAAAGTTTTTATTTCATGATGTTTTTGAGCTTTTGCATTAAGCTTGCGTCTGATAAAATTAATACAAACACCTGTAGCTCCACATACTATTGCTGCTATTTCTAAAGGTAACAAAACTGGAACAACAAATCCAATCCCAGCCATAATAACACCTGCAGATATCAAGGTAGTGTCAATTCCATCTGTAATATTAATACCACGTTTATATTTTTTATAAAGTGACTGACGTATATCTCGTTCTGTAATTAACTTTTTTCAATTTCTGAAATATTTTGTAATCTATAATTTTGTCCGTCTTCCACTGGCAACTCAGGATATATACCTGGTGCTGTCGGTTGCTTCGGCATTTTTTTTATTAGTAAATAAATAATTAAATTAATTCAATTAATAATGATGCCACCGTATTTACAGCGGTAGCGTTGGCAATCTTGCATACAAAGTTAACCACAGAACCAGCACCAATCTCTAAAGGTTTATCAAAGTTATCATGATTGCGTGGGATGTGAAGCGTTATGCCATAATTTGGTTGTTCAACACCATTGACAGAAACTATTACAGTTACGTCACCAATTAATCGTTCACATGCTAAACCTATTCCCATAATCCGTCCACGGCGTGTCATTACATGCCCCACATTTGATTCTGCCCCGCCGTTACCAAATGAGAGTATTCTATTTAACACAAGCGGACCCTTAGCCTCCTCAAATATTGTAATAATCCCATATTTAAGATTATCATCTTTATTGTTTAAATGATTAAACTGGTCAACAAAAGGTACAATTCGCCTATATAAATTTTGAACATCATTTATCAAAGCCTATTAGTCTTCTGTTTTTTTAGGTCTTGTTGGTCCAAATATACTCATTGTTTTTTTTATAAAAATATATTTTTTAAATAATTTCTAAAACACATAGGCAAACCGTGATTATTTATCTTGTTGCCATACTCATCTCTAACTTCTATTTTCAATTGAGTAATTGCACCATTCATAAGACAGTGATATTCAGGATAAAAATGTGTATATACTATATTTCCAAACTGCTTATTTACAACAGGCACAACACCTATAATAGTGCTTGGTGCACCATTGAAATAATTACTACTCGTATTAACTTGTTCCAGATGAACATATAGCTGTTTATAAGGAGCTAAATCAATTGGGTAATCTCCTATATTAGTACATGTGAACCATTATCTGTCCTTGAATCCCAGCATTTTTGAAAGACCGCTTGACATTCGTGTCTCTATTGGTGTATGTATAATGGCAGCACCAATTTGGACAATACTGTCCAAGATAATATTTTCATTTAGCAATTTAAAATCTTCTACCAAGTCTTGAAAGTTATAGAGTCCACCTGGAAAATGTTTTATTTTATCTGGTTTTCTTGTCATTACGATTTCATCATTAATATTTTGCCAACCGATAGTGTATGTAAAACTTTTTAATCCGACGCGATTAGTTCCATCTCTATTATCGATATACTGTTGTAAGTTAATAGAGTTGTCTATGTTTGAAATTGTATGAAACATTTTTTTAATATAGATATATATAAAACACAAATAAAAATGATTTCTAAAGAATTCAAATATAGCCCAGATGCTCACTATTTAAAAATACTTTCTGCAAAAAAGTGATAGATATAATAAATCAAAACATAGTCACTACATTAGACGGTAAAGGCTTTAAAACATCATTTTCCAATGTCTTTGAAAAATACAAACACCCATACGTCAAATCAGATGCTATAGCTCAAAGCTGGGAAACAGATTGGATGTTATTTTGGCAGAACCAGTTGAATATTGCTATTTGGTGTGCGACAACTGGATGTGGCATTCATTTCAACAACCATCTAAAAGCTGATGCTCTGATTGGTTCGTTATTTTGATTTCATGTCTATTAACAAGTCAGAAGAATATTATTTGAAATGAGTGTAGCAATGCCGCAAGACTCCAATTGGAATGCGTTTAATAACACATATAACCGAAACGCATACGAGAGAATATGCAAGGAGTTTAACATTGACTTAAATTCGGACTGGAGACAGAAACAAAGCTATAATGATGGTCTAGGAACAATTTATAATTACTGGACAAATATTGGTTATCATCCTTTGGTAAATACTGTATACGACAACAAAACGATGAGTTTTACAGTCTATGAGAGTGATAAAACATATCATATTGATTACATTGCACAAGGATCTGAGGCTGACAATAGTTGGTCTACTTTTATACTAGATAATTCTGTGGGATTTACAAGAGCTGGAGTAGAAAGAATCAATGACAGCATAAGAACATACTGCTGGGCAATTCTTGGCACGCAATCACAAACAAGAACAGATATACTTGGAACTGGAACGGCATTTGATGCACAGAAACAATTTTTAGCAAATATAGAGGACGCAATAAATAGCCCCATCAACTTGCCCAGTCAAATTTCAAGATATGAAACCACCCTAAAATATGCAAGAAGTAAAGTAAATTTTGTCTATGGAAGTGGATTGTACATGTCTCCGAGTGACATGGAATTAAGAATTGGAATAATACAAGACTACAATAATGAAATTGTAATAGCAACCGATGCACAAGCATTAGGATTGAATAATGATGGAAATATAAAACCAGTACCACCAAAAAATATTCAACCTTTTCAAGGCACCACAACAAAGACATTTTTACCGGAACATTCTGACATTGATAAATCAATACATAAAACTGTGGAACATAACCCACCAGAAATACAAAAAATAGCGATTGAACACGAAGATAACAAAACAACTATAATTGTTGGTACTATAGTAATAGGTCTTGCTGCATTACTTATTTACGAGATTTTAACCACTCTTTAGCTGCCACATACAACAACCCGGAAACAAACACAAGCAAAGCCCATAGATTGTTACCAAGCCAATTAATAACATTACCTGTTGCAGATAAAAGTCATGATACTATTGCACCAATAACTCCTGGAAGTGCTGCAGCAGCTTTACCAGCTAGGTTGGCAAGAAGTTTACCAAGATTAAATAGTGTTTTTTTTATCCAATCTTTTACACTTGATGGATTTGGGGTTGGAGTTGGCGCAGCACTTGATGTGGGAATAATAGAATTAATTATCACCCCAAGAATCAAACCAAATGCAGTTAAAATACTAACAATAGTAATACCTTGCTCTCTAAACAAGGTTTTGATCCTCTCACCAAGAGTTGTATCCTCGTTTAACATTTTGTTTATTGTCTCTTTTATTCTGCTTACTTGGTTACGAAAAGCTTCTCTGTTCTCATTGATAGCATCCATTCTTGCACCTCTTTCAACTTCAAGGTCTTTGATGCGATCGCTAATTCTTTTTATCTGGAATTCATCATCGTCAGTCTTAGCTTGTTCTAACTTTTGTTTTTCTCTTGTTATGTCTTTATCAAGTTGTGTGAGTTTTGCTAAGTTATTGGTGAGTTCTTCCTTGACAGTTGTCATCGCTTTTACTATTCCATCCATTTCACGCTTGTCTATATTTGTTTGTGTTTCAGCATCAGGACGCTCAATCACATCGCAGTCATAAAGAGCACTTTCCATTGACTGTGCTGTGTTATCAATAACATGTGAAAAATCTTGTAATGGAATAGCATCCACATTATCTGGTAAATCGTTTCTTGTGCTTTCCAATACTTGTCGATCTTTTTGTGATAATTTTGTTTTACTGTCATACTCCGGCAAATTCAAAAATTGTCTTACCGCCTTTGTTCCCCCAGAGCCAATAACCCTGTTATATTCATTCGCCAAAGAACCAAGAGCAAGAAATGTAAAAGAACCTTGCTTGGCAGTTATTCTTATTTTTTTATCACCAACATCCCAGTATAATGTTTTGCCATTAGCTGATACTTTAAACATCATAATCCATTTTGTCCGGTGCCATCTTATATCGTTTTTCTATTTCATTATAGAGCACTTCTATTTTCATAAAGAGCACTTTCCATTGACTGTGCTGTGTTATCAATAACATGTGAAAAATCTTGTAATGGAATAGCATCCACATTATCTGGTAAATCGTTTCTTGTGCTTTCCAATACTTGTCGATCTTTTTGTGATAATTTTGTTTTACTGTCATACTCCGGCAAATTCAAAAATTGTCTTACCGCCTTTGTTCCCCCAGAGCCAATAACCCTGTTATATTCATTCGCCAAAGAACCAAGAGCAAGAAATGTAAAAGAACCTTGCTTGGCAGTTATTCTTATTTTTTTATCACCAACATCCCAGTATAATGTTTTGCCATTAGCTGATACTTTAAACTTATCATAATCCATTTTGTCCGGTGCCATCTTATATCGTTTTTCTATTTCATTATAAAAGGATTTTACAATATTTTTTTTGTATATTTTAAGAATGGCTTCTGCCAACTCTCCCCTAAGGTCAGCAATATGGTTGCTTTGATTAAGAAGACTTCTTAGAACAGGCTCATCAGGCACCATTGGTAAATCATCATCATAATATTCATCATAATGATCTGGATCGTACACAGGATTGTCAAATCCTCCTTCAGCCATTGTTTATTTTATTTAATTTTAAAAAATATATTTAAAAAATAAAAACAATGTCGGCTTACGGAAACAAACTCAACCCTCATAGAAAACTAAGAGAACCTCACTAATAATCCATCAACAATATACCAAAACCAGAAACTGCTTGTAAGATTTCCCAATCTAAGTACAAATGATGTGATAGTTCCACGTACTGCTCGTCTTGCTTTTGAAATAGAACTTAAAAGCAGAACAGACGCCAACGCTACTCTATACCAAAATCTGGGTAGAGCAATTGTGAAAAAAATGACAATAAGAATAAGTGGCAATGAAGTCATGTCAATAGATGACAGTGATATATATCATTGTTATGTAGATTTACTGAAAAGCCCTACCGAGCGAGTAAACATAGCTTACCAAGGTATTGGTAAAGCAAACATGTTAAAACATAGAGTTGGTGCGGGAGATGCTTCCTCAGACACCGAAGATGAAGCTATAGCAGCAGCTTATGGAAATATATTTTGTATTCCACTGGACTTCGAAATGTTAGAAAGTCATATGCCATTTTATCAAGCGGGGCTTGGTGATAGGCTAGAATATGAATTAACGTTTAAAGATTATAACAAAGTTATCAAAAGCACTGATGCTGATGCATCTTATGTAATAAAAAATATCTGCTTGGAATTTGATACAGTTAGTGATGTTGAATTAGCCAGACAAATAAGACAGCAAACCAATGGTAAGATGTCATTTATGTATGATCGTATCTTGCGACATAGAAAAATAATAGCCAACAAATCTGAAACCCTTTGGAATATCAACATTAATGTACCAGCACGGAGCATGAAAGGTATTCTAATGCTGTTTGAAGACCCAGAAAGAACAGACACAGAATCCTTTTACAACCCAAAGATTGAAAAGGTTGAAATGACAATAGAGGGAGTACCAAATCAGTTGTATAGTCAGGGCATGAAGGCATATAAACATTGGGATGAAATCAACAAATATTTTGCCATGACCTCAAAAAGAAACAAAGAGACAGAAATAGCAGCGAGGGACTTAAACTTTACCAATGTTTCTCTTGAGACGTATCTGACAAAATCATATGCTTTGTGGCTTGACCTTAAAACATGTGATGACAATTTATTACACGGCAGTTGAAGAAGAATAGAAAATGGCAGTGAAGGCATAACGATACTAATAAATAAAAAAGCAGATGCATATCAACCTTTAAATATTTATATGTATATAATACAAGATGCGCAAATCAATTTCGAAGATGGAAGATTCAAAGAAGCACGATACTAAATATCCTAAATATCCACACAGTGCCATTATCTGCGGTCAGACAGGCTGCGGTAAAACAGAGTTTGTTCTTGACATACTTGAACAAGAGTATGTTGGAGTTTTTGAACATATAATTATATTGTGTCCAACCATAGAGTGGAACGAGGCTTATAAAAATAGATCCTGGATAGGAGATGTAAGAAACCCGAGAGATAAAAAAAAAAAATTGTCAATCCCGTTAGCAAAGGCAAAGAAATGCTGCAAGAACTGTTGCGTTTATTTTTCAATAAATATGCTGGCAAGCCCACATTATACATCATTGATGATTGCTCCGCCACAAAAGAATTAACAAAGAAAAAAGATATGTTGTCAGAGTTGGCATTCTCTGGTCGTCACGCCAAACAATCAGTGTGGGTTATTTCACAGAGATATAATTCTGTATTGAAAGATTTGCGGGAGCAAGCAAAATGGTTGTGTATGTTTTACACCAAGGACAGAGATAGTTATGAAAATTGTTTGAGAGAAAATGATGTTATTCCGACGCTGGATGAGAGAACCAGAATAAGAAAAGCTTTAGCTAAGACTAAATATTCCAAGTTAATTTTGAGGACTGATCAACCAACTGGTTATTGGGTTGAATAATTTTTAACAGTAATGCTTTTTTTCTAACAGCATTGCTTTGTTGCTAATAGTAATACTAACAGCAAAGTAGCAATGTTAATAGCAATACTGACATGAAAATATAATGAAAATATCAGAAAATATAGTAATGCTTATAGCATTGCTCATAGTAAAGTAGCAATGTTAATAGCAATGCTTGCAGCAAATTAACAATGCTAATAAAAAAAATAGCAATGTTAATAACAATGCTATTAACAATACTAACAATTACTAGTTGCATGAATATCGCAGCTGGTTGTTTTGTATTTTATATTTATTTCAAGATAGAAAATAAGATTATTAATATAAAAATGAAAGCGGAAGAACTATTACAAGATATATCGGAAGGTTTCACGGAACGTGATGAATCAAAGCAACAAGAAACAAAAAAAGAAAGATTATCAGCCATAGTGGCTGGCGGTGGTAGCCGTCAATATTTGGGTAAAGACATACAACTCACGAATATAGATAGCATGCCCCCAGATGAAATTAACAAACTTTACTGCAGATATGAAGCAAGGCTTGGGGCAAGTATGACCAAGACTTTAGGCAATTCTTTTATTAACTTGTATGTGATGGGAGTATCAAAATATTTTAATGTAACCAATCCACCAAAACTGATAGAAGATTTGGAGGAAGACCCATTTATTGATCATGCTTTGACAAGTGCTTGTTGTGATTTGTATTACAGATATGGAATGTGCTTGGCACCATTTACAGCAATACTGACAACTGTTAGACATATTGATTTTAATAAAAATAAAAATATAGATAATATAAATGGAGAACCAAGAGAGTGAAGTTATACCTGTTGTTACACAACCTATTGAACAACAAAAAGTAAAAAATCCAAAACGAATAGAGGTTGGGAAAAAAGGAGCAGCGGCAAGAAAGGCAAAGCGTTTGCTTCAAGATGCTGCAAAGCAAGATGCTGCAAATCAAAATGCTGCAAAGCAAGATGAAATAACAAAAATAACAATAGGTGAAGAAGAACCAAAAAAAATCAAAATAAACGTATACAAAAATTATATTCCACCGTGTCTGGTTTTATTAGGCATTGCTGGGTTGGATTTGTATATTTATAACAAGAAATCTGCTACGCAACCTGTAGCTGTGCGACCTGTTCATGTTGCACCAAAAGACCCGTTTAATTTTTAATAATTTATTTTAAAAAAATAATCATATAAAAAAATGGCAGCAAGTATTGACGGAAAACAAATTGTAAATATGATGTATCACGCTGGAGTGGAAACACTTTTGACTGTTGGATATTCTGACATTGGCAGAAAACTACTAAAAAGACCAGGCCCTAAAGTGGATTTTAATATGGTAGATGTTGGAATGCTGTCTGTGGATATAATGTTAGCAATGGCTACAAAGGATATGCTGATTAAGCAAGGTATTATTCCTGCAGATATTATGAAATAATTTTAAAAAAATAGATATAAAAAAATGGCAAGTGCAGTAGCAATGATGATAGGTGGCGCATTAACAAATGCATTGGCATTTAGCGGTTCAAATTATTTCTTTTCAAAAATGGGAAGTCATTCAGATCAGGAAAGACAAAGACATGACAAAGCCGTAGAACAATTAAACGCAGCACAAGCGGAGTGGAATAAAAAAAGAACAGAGAGGTTAGACTTTATTAATAAGCAACTGCAAAAAGAGCATCATGCAGAGCAGACTATTGATGATGTAGACCAAGCTATGAAGCAGTATTATTATACAACTGGCAAACATTTACTTTTGGAACCGGAGCCCAAGTTGAGTGATTTTTATACACCATCTTCGTATCAACAGAATAGAGAAATTACGTTTATTGTGGTGGGCATGGCTGCAACTGGATTTGTGGCGTACAAATTGATTTCATAAAAAAAAGTTTAAAACTATAATTACTTTAGATTTGGAATGACTAAGTATGTTTACTTTGAAAAGACTAAGTCATATGCTTGATACCTATTTTGTTGTTGTTTTTACATGGTTTCAATCCAAGTGGTCGCATATAATATGGTGGTTTAGCACTCTTCTCTAATTTATTTTTGAGATGATCAGGCGCCCATACTTCACCGTTGTCTAATAATGTCAATACCATGGATGGACCATATTCAGTATCTACTATTTTCGTATCTGTAATAGTGTACATTTTTTTTATTTCCAAGTCTGTCCATTTCTTTGTGCTATTTTGATTTTGCTCTTCAAGCAGTTCCTCAAATTGTGCAGTTGTGATATCCATTTTTTCTTTATAGTTATATAAAGTTTAATCTTTAGTAGAAAAAATGGAAAAGATTTATTACAGCCCAAAAGGATTTTGGAAAGGTTACTCAGCAGTTAACAAATTGTCAAAAGAGGCTGGTGTCAGTAAGAAACAGGCATTATAATTTTTAAAGAAACAAGCTGTGTGGCAGATTTATTTACCCGCACCAAAGAAAATAGTTAGACCCAGGTTTGATGTTTCTGCTAAGAATGGAGTGCATCAAGCTGATTTGTTATTTTTACCGCATGATACTTTTGGCTTTGGTCGTGGCCGCAAGACATATAAATATGCATTGACTGTGGTTGATATTGCAAGTAGATACAAAGAAGCAGAGCCGCTGACTACCAAGGATAGCACAGAAGTTGCTAAAGCATTTGAGAAAATATACAGTCGACATTTGAAATATCCAAAGTTATTACAAGTGGATCCAGGCAGAGAATTTATGGGTGCAGTATCGCAGTTGATGGCAAAACATAATGTAAATATCAGACGGGGCAGAACAGAAATACACAGAGACCAAGCTATAGTTGAAAGATTTAACAGAACATTAGCTGAACGATTGTTTGGTTATCAGTATGCTAAGGAAATAGATTCACAAAAACGCAACAGAGAGTGGGTAAAGAGATTACCAGAAGTTGTTAAAGCAATAAATGCGGAAACAAAAAAGCCTCCTCCTGTTGAAACAAAAATATTAAAAGGTGATCCTATCTGTATGAATGCAAGTGTTAGATATTTATATCAACCCGGGGAACAAGAAGGTGGAAGACGCAGAGCAACTGATCCAATGTGGAGTGTAAATATTCACAAGATTAAAAGTTATATGGTGACGCAAGGCATAAGAGTTTATTATTTGAAAGCACCAGCGCCACAGAGAGGATTTGTCAAAGAAGAATTACTTATTGTTCCTGCTGATACTCAAATTCATAAGTTTTTATAGAAACCATATGCATCAGTTGTAATTCCATCTTCTCGAATGTATCTTTTAGTGTAAAATGGTGATAGTGTAACTTTGTTTACTGTTATGCCGTATATTTGATGTTTTATTGATCGCATCATATTCATTTCATGGGTGTATTTTTTCTTGTTAAACAATGCATCCTTGTAGTTTTCAAAGTTAATATGTTTTTTAATTACATATTTTTTTACTCCTTTTGCTTTTTCGATAAGTTGTTCATCCGCTTTCAAAATAGAATATAGCTTGGGTCTTAATCCAACATACTCAGCTATAGCAACACCAGCACATTCGTCTTTCATTTTACCCAATACTTTATTGTTTGTATCATCATGCATTGGGTGATTCTTAGGATAATCACTTAGATCATACTCATCTTTCATTTCAGCCATGTCTGTGTATGCATCCTCTGTTTTGATGTCTACCAGTAGGCTGTCAGTGTCTGTGTATAATAAAGTACAGTCATTTCCGTACCTTTTTTTCAGGGTATTATAGTACCAATCATACATCATATACTTTGATAAATCCAATACTGACATTCCAACATAAATTGGTTTGTTTAATGTTAATTTTGTTTTGTTTACATGTATTGCTGACAATTCATCTGAAAATTTTAAACGCCTGTTAAAGTTGGGTTTGGCTATTATTTTTCTTATCTTTTCATTTTCGGAGCCGTCAGTTCTGACTAGTTTTATATCTGTCCGCTTGCGTAGATTTTCCATTGTCTTGCCAAACACAGAGTTGTTCATAAGTTTGTAAAAATCTTTTTCAAAGTTTGATTTAGCTTTTTTCCTAAGTTCTGTGTTTAGGTTTATGTATGATGCCATCCATGGTTTTTCATTGAATTCTAATTATCTGTGTATTCTCTTTAGTTTCATGCCCAAAGATAAATACAGTTCCAGGTTTTTGTGATGTATCACATATTTTTCTTTGTCCATAAGATTGGGGACTAGTTGTTCTGTATTTATCATGCTATTATTTTCTAACAGATCTGTCTGGTATTCAGACAACCATTTTTTTTTCACTGCTTATCTTTCCGGTGCAAGTGGATAGTCATTATGAGATTCATGGAGTTCTTTAGGATATTCCAAATCAACTTCAAGTATTTGTCCTTTGCCAGGTTTTGGTCCTTTGCCAGGTTTTGGTTTAGAATATGTTCCTTTCTTGTTTTTGGCTTTCCAAACAAAGCCAGAATATGGAAGTGGCTGACTCATTGCCCATCCATAAAGATTATTCATCAAAATACATTAAGAAGTTGTTTTCCTCGTTAGGGTTATAATCAGCTACATGTGGATTGTTTGCTTTGGCATATCGTTTTGATACCATACTTATGCCACCTCGCATTCCTTTGTCTAGAAACAAGAGCTTGTCAATGTCTGTCAAAAGTTCTAATTCTATTTTTGAATGTTTGAGTAAAGCATCCCAAGATAATCCAGGTGCTGTGTAGTAATGCAAGGGATCGAGTTTATATGCATTCATGCATGTTTTTCTAAAAGTTTGAAACACATCTGCTAACAGAGTTACATCAGTTTTTAGATATAAATCATGATAGTCTCCAAGAGTTTTACAGTTAAACTCTTTCCATATTTTTTGAGCGTATTCGTAATCTTCGGGACTTATACTTTCATCTGAGAGACTACTGTAAAACTTTTCTATAGGCGATAATTGCGTTTCCTTGAATCTTTCCATACTGTCCATATATTCGTATGGATAAACACCTTTTCGTAAAAGTTCAGGTTTAAGATATAAATCATGATAGTCTCCAAGAGTTCTACAGTTAAACTCTTTCCATATTTTTTGAGCGTATTCGTAATCTTCGTAATCTTTGTCTTTGAGCTTTATACTTTCATTTGAAAGACTAATGTAAAACTTTTCTATAGGTGGTAATTTCGTTTCCTTAAATCTTTCCACACTGTCCATATATTTATGCGGGTAAATACCTTTCCGCAGATGTAAATTTGTTTGTCTAAACTGATTTTTGGTAATTTCAAAATCAGATGTGCCTGTTGCATCAACCAATTTTTCCAAAGAGAAAGCCATAAACTGAAAGCTATCTAAAAATCTAAGTTGTCCGGCACTAAATGAAATATACTTTTCAGCGTTGTTTGGAATGCATGTAATATTACCTGTCATTTTATGTATTTTTTGCATTATAAGATGACTATCATATCCTTTGAGGTTGTGAAATATAACAGGTATAGGTGTTTTGTTTGGTTTTATTTTCAGCTTTAGGTTGCAGTTTTTATGTGCTGCACCTCTGTATTCTCCTGTAAAATGACAGTGGTCTCTTACTTTACAGTTTTTATCATTTTTTATTTTATTCTCACATATCCAACATTGTGTTGCTTTTTCATAATCTTCCTCATTTTGTTGTGTCATGATTAAGGGTTTTGGGTGAGCAAATATTTTATTAATGTTGCTCTTCTCACATTCTAAGTGATTTAAAAACTTTTCAACAACATCTTCTGTAAATAACAGGTTCTTCAGCTTTGCCATCATATCTGACAACCTGGTATCCAAAACCACAAGCTTCGTGTACATTTTGAATTTCAGATTTCTTTCCAAATATGATTGATTGCGGTTTGATTATACTCTCAAAATCAGCATATATTGCATAAGGCACAGGCATCTGATTTTGATGATTTTTAAATTGTGTGTGATTTTTACCTTCTTTTGGCATTTCTATTCTGCAAGAATTTTTGTTGATACCATCACAGTCTTCTTTGTGTTTTGTAAGTAGATCTTCTCTTGAAAAGCCGTAAAGACAACGATCGCAGAAATAAGTTTTACCGCGATGTTTGTTTTGATCGTAAAGTAATCTATTTAGATTTTTAATCCAGCAATAGTGATATTTTGTTGTTATTGTTTTCAGTTCGTTGGAATAATCATCAGGGTTATAATTGTCATCTATAATTCCTTCTTCATTATTTGGATCATCTTCATCTTCATTTTCTAAATCAACCTCAACGTCTTCAGAAATTAAAAGCAAGTTAATTCTTTTTATTTCTTGCGGTTGCTCTGATATTCTATATGGAAATACAGGTACCCTTTTTCCTGTGCATCCGTAAACATTAATAGCAAGGTTGTTTGGTTTTTCTACTTTGGTTATTTGAGAAATTGGAGTGGGAAAGTCAATGTTATCTTTCTTCAAGAACTCTATACTAGGATACTTTGATAATCTGTCTGTATGATCTGCAGCTGGATTTAAAGCTGAATTTATTGCATGAAACAAACATTGATCATCGTCGTTTTTTACATTTATAATTGCTTTCTTATCAGCTACTGCTTTGGGTAAAGGAATATATGAAGAACCTTTTAATGGTTCGTATTTTGCTATATTTAAGTAAAACTTAACACTGTGATCAATTTCCAATCCAGATGCTGTATTTGTAAATCTTTCTAAGCTTTCTTGTAAAAATGCAGATGACTCATCGTAAAACTCATTTATTTTTTCAGAGCTCAAGATGGCATTTTGTTTACTGCGTAACACTGCTGTGGTATATTTTTTGTTAGCGCCGTCGTCTTTACATAAATCTACAGTGAGACCAAATTGAAACTTTAATCCATTCGTCTTTTTTAGCTCTTTGATAATTTGTTCTGTAATAATGGATTTTTTATCATAAAATAGTTTCTGAGGGTCTTTATATTTTTCAACAGACATCTCGTATGCTTTTAATAGACCACACATTGGTTTGTCAACCAGTTTTAATTCTGGGATACTTTTTTTAGATTTGCTATCATTAAACTCTTTCAGTTCATTTATAACATTTTCTTGTAATTTATCATATTTTTGCTTCTCTCGTTTACGTTGTTTTTTAGCACGTCGTCTTTTGAGTAAATTTGCTAATGTTTAAGATTTAACCTCTGGAGTATCCTTTGGAACTTCTTTAAGAGGTTTTAATGCATTTATACCGTTAGATAGTGTTTGCTTATCTATTACACCTGTATCAAACAGGCGTATTAAATTTCTTATAGTCTCTTCGTTTATTTCCATTTCCTTTATTTGTTATATATTTAAAAAAAAATTATTAAATATAAAAATAATTATATACAAAATAGACAATGGAAATCAATGTTTGTAAATTTCTTAAAATTGGATTACATAATCCATGTAAAAATAAACCAACAAAAGATTCTAATTATTGCAGTTTGCATAAATATAGATTAAAAACAAGTCATGCATTACCGTGTCTAATATGTAAAAAAGACACTTCTGCAAAATATCAAGTGTGTGTTGGTTGTGGTGCAGTTTCAATTAGAAAAATGAACGATTATTGGAGGTTAAAGTCGTATAATAATAATAATAATAATAATAATAATAATAATAAATTCTTTATTTCATGAAGGTACAACTCATTAAGATTATACAAACAATTGCACAACACTTATCTTCCATGAGGCCTTCTGATAACAACAGCAACTTATAAACAATAGCAAGTGAATACATGCACGTAACATTAATAATATGTTTCAAGCTGGCATTCAAAACAAGTATTCACTATTAACTGTGTATAACGCTGTGTGTCTCAGATTTAGACGTATTAAGGTTTAAATTATATTTTGATAACTTATAAAAAAAATTAAACTTGCAATCTTCACTAACCCTATTTTAGAAACTTTTTAATAAAATGGTGATTTACTTATATATATGTATTTTGGGTGTTTCTGGATCAAACTCGAGCAAAGCGAGAGCTTTGGTCCAGAACACTCAAAATACATATATATGATCCAGACAGAGATCGACAGACGAATGTTTTGTTTGAATTGAATACGCACTTTAGGAGGACATGTCTCTTTACCTGTAATGTATATTTATAAGGGCGGCCATTTTGGATGACAGTCTTCGACCAAAATAAAAATAAAAAATTCAAAAAGATGTTTCATAGAAGTATATACATGTGATGATTGCCGCCCTATTATCAACCCTTTGATGTTTATGATGTAATTTACCTTCTCTTTCTTATCCGTGTAAGTGTTGCTTGTTTCCATGCTTATTTGGGTTGACTGTTGTTCATATTGCCAACAGACCGTTTTAAGTCTGTAACACTGTCTTTACCACCCTTTTTGAGTTGTGGTGTAGTGTGAACATACGGCGCTATTGCTTTTAAGAGGTGTGATTTCTATAGGACCTTTTTCTCGTTCTTGAATGGCAGATTTCCTGTTCGACTTTTACTTGCATTGCCCTATGTTTTTCTAGTGTAATTAAATAATTCAATAACAGTTAATATTAGACTAATACAATTTGCTTCATAATATTTTCATAATTAATTTGAATGACTGAACACATACAAGTTATGTAGGAAAACTAATAGGACGCCGTGCGTTTTTAAAAAAAAAAATCAATATTGCTGTGTGTCCCTTTAAAGTAGAATATTGCCCAAACATGTGAACGCATGAATGGGAGATGTTGCGTCCTACATTACCTTTCGTGAGTTGTACATTATGTTAACACGCTCAGTTTTATTCAGATGACATAGCTTTGCATCACTCAAGTTTAGTAACAATGACCGACATAATGGACCATCATACTAAAACATCTTCAATGTTCAAACATGTTAAATTATTTGTCAGTATAATAAAAAGTGTACGATATGGAAATCGCCAAACACGATGTATACAAAAGATATTAAGCCCTCTAGCCTCGAGTGGAGCATAATTCAATATTTAAAATGGCAATAGTACAAATATTTGAGCCATCCCTAAGATACATATGACGGTGAACATGGAACCTTCAATGTTGTATTTTTATACCATTCGTTGTCCAGCGGCGTAAGTTCCTAGTTGCTTTGCCCCAAACGAGAAATCGAACTAAACAAAATGGAATTTAGTGGGTAGCAGAGATTATGAAGAATGCGTATCACATGTAACTGTCAAAAGACTAAATTCAAACAAAAGTATTTGAGAATGTACAACCGATATCTGTATATAAATAGATACATATCGGGCTCTGCGATCTCCAAAGATCGGAATGAATAACAACAATACAACAACAATAGAACAACAATACAACAACAATAGAACAACAATACAATACTTTATTCTCTTAATTCACAAAATGACAACATGAGGTAATATATGCGGCAAGACATCGATCATAGCATTTAGCAGATATAGGAGGAATTTACAATTCAGGTTATTTATTTATATAAATCGTAATTTGTTTTAGGCACAAGATTGAAAAGACATACATATATGCTCATTATGGGGGTTAGCATTGCTATGAATATAATTTCACCAACCTAATAGCGACAGTTATGAAGCTTTTGACCACGGATAGGAATTTCACCAACCTAATAGCGACAGTTATGGCGCTTTTGACCACGGTCGCTCTTCTATTCTGTTGGCTGCAACCAGTGAACTAGTTCATACAGCCAAAATCAAACGGAAGCAAACAAAAATCAATCGACAAAGCGAAGAACACACAATTAATCAGTCGAAGACAGGCAGGTCATAACGTCATGGGCAATATAATACATACAGCTTAAATTAAACATACATCACAAAGCATTGTGAATGATGTTTAAAACATCTTAGTGGACGTAACACATATTTTAGTTATATTTGGTGGTAAGTTAAATAAATAAATGCATCGAAAAATATGACATTTCAGGGGAGTTAACAACTGGATATATTTCTTTTAAGTAATAGGGGGTCGCTTCACTTGCACTGATTGTTGCATAGTATAGCATTTTGATGAATAATATATAACAAAAAAACACATGTCCGCGAATGGAACGAAAAAAAGTTATGTCAGCACATGAGATAATCATGATAATAAGAAGAAAAATAATAAACGTCAACGGTAGTTGTATTATAACATGCAAGTTATAGAGACACATTTAGCTTCGGACATCTGTACTCATGGTGCACAAATATACATGCGTTACAGCATGGCATGTCAGGGTAATAAGTCGGTTAGCAGTATGAATCAGACAATAGTCTTGAATAAGATCAATGAATTGTTTAAAATGACATGAGTAATTTCAGTTGGACGTTAATCTTAGGACAATTGCGAACGGTCATTATTATTAATCACTCTACAAACGAACAGAGCAGTGATTGTCAGGAACTAGTGAAAATACAACTGGACGGAGGAAAATTGGAATTGGATACTTAACTGTATTACTTTGGTAAGTCTGTTGCTTTGTGTTTACATATTCTTTGCATTGTTATTGTTACTTTTAGTATTAGTGGTAGTAGTATAAAACAAAAGTGATAAGTATTACAACAGCAATGAAAAAAATATTATTATTATTATTATATTTATTATTGCCACTACTACTGTTATAACACACTAAAAAGTGATACTGTAGGATTCCCATCGATCATATACTTTCCACTACGAAATCGAAAGTCGAGAAATTATATGTTCTATGAGTTTCCTGAATAGTCAATCAATTTCCCATCGACATAGCTTTCCCACTACAAATTCGATGTTCTGGAAAGTCATGTTTAGGGAGATTTATCTATCCAAATGCAATAACGTGAAGTGGGGAAGTTACTCCAGGTTGACATGACATCCTAACCGAAAAGAGTATGCGTTTGTGAAAGCAAATGAGCGAATTTAATCATATTAGGTCTGCGATAGAAATACGGTTTGATATGTAGTGGTCTCTGGTTATTGAAGAATGGACAGACCAGTCATTGCTGTTACTCATCACCAAGAAAGATAAAAATATCGGACTGGGAAAGCAGCATTCAGCGACGACAGTCAACCACAAAACGCAAACAGACAAACGAGAAGGCAAAAGTAATAAAAATGCAAACGACATCACAAACACAAAAGGGTTGACAATAGGCTACCGCCTTGGAACGGTCACTGGCAACAAAGACGACTGGGGATTTAAACCGGTTATAGGGTGCATCAAATCTCACACTTACCCTACTGTCAACCCATTAAAACAGGACAGTATAAATAAAGAAATCCCCGCCATGATCTAATCTCTAACCAACAAGGCAGCATCAATAGGCAATATAAGTAAAACATAAATATGCTCGTGTAAATATAAGTTCATTTTCCCTGCACAAGTTACAGGTTCTTAAATTATAGTCTACGTTGTTCCAGTGGCCAGCTTCGACAGGTAGTTTGTGGTTGGACATTTGAAATTTCAGAAGATGGATAAACGTATGCTTAGGTAAACTAATTAAATATTTCCATTATCTTTTCATGTCATTATTGCTATTAACATTGCTACTTTGCTGTTAGTATTACTATTAGCAACAGTTAGAAAAAAAAAGCGTAAGAAATTATGCAAGCCAATAACCAGTTGGTTGGTCAGGAAAAACAGATGAAGTTCGGGAGCTGTTGTGCATTGATCGAAGGCTTATGAAACGGGACTTGGGTTTAAAGGTTGGACTTAGCACATCGATAGTTCATTCAATAGTTACTAAGGAGCTTGGCATGGTAAGGTATGCGCTCGCTGGATACCTCGAATTCTAACACTTGAACAGAAACAGCAGAGGGTAGAAGATGCTAAGTCATTTCTTAAACAGTGTCGAAACCATGGCAACCGTTTCATGAACTCAATAATCACTGCCGATGAAACATGGATTAGTGTATATGACCCGGAAAATAAACAAGATTCATGCATGTGGAAACATCCTAATTCACCGTCACCAGTGAAGGCCATGGTGAACCGCTCCACGAAGAAGTTAATGTTCATCATCTTCTTCGATTCGAGAGGCGTGGTTCTGTGTCATGCGGTATCGGCGGGAAGGACTGTCACGGCCAACTATTATTCAAAGGTAAGTTTATGTATGTGAATGTTTACATATATGACAATATGTTAAGTTTGTACTCATAATAGTTTGATGCCCTTATAAAAACATTTGGTATGATAATTTATCACGATTTCAGGTTATCCGGCGTAATCTGGTACGAGCGGTGAAGAAGAAACGACCGCAGCTTGATGGTAAATTCCAATTACACCATGACAACGCGCCGTCGCACTCTTCTGTGGTCACCAAAGCAACACTACGTGAGTTAGGAATCAACACCGTGAAGCATCCTGCATATTCCCCTGACCTAGCACCTTGCAATTTCTGGCTATTTCCAGCTTTGAAGTCGGAGCTGCGCGGCAGCAGATTTGATGACCTGGACGACTTGCCCACTGTTGTCCGGGAAACCATCAGGAAAATTCCACAGGAAGAGTTCAAGTCGTGGTTTGACAAGTGGGTTCGTAGATGGGAGAAGTGTGTTTCGTACAACGGAGAGTATTTGAAAAAATGTGACTTTTAGATGTTTCAGACAGATATTGTTGACGCCATTTTCCCTATATGCGTAGTGTGCCCCGCTCATCGTAACCCGACGTTGCCATAGTGACTGTGAATTTTGCATCAGTGCAACGGGGTTAATTTCCTCTTTTGGTTTAGGTACAAAACATATCAAGGTACGTGTGATCAAAATTGTGTGCAAATAACCATATAATTAAAAAAGTTATGACATCTTTCCTGATACTTTTCGAACATCCCTCGTCAAGAACGAACTCTGTCTTACCACAGCCTGTCTGCCACAGATAATGGCACTGTGTGGATATTTAGGAGGATATTTAGTATCGTACTTCTTTGAATCTTCCATCTTCGAAATTAATTTGCGCATCTTGTATTATATATAGATACATATTTAAAGATGCATCTGCTTCTGCTTTTTCATTTATTTGTATCGTTATGCCTTCACTGCCGTTTTCTATTGCCCTTCCGCTACCGTGTAATAAATTGTCATCGCATGTTCTAAGGTCAAGTCACAAAGCATATGATTTTGTCAGGTAGGTCTCAAGAGAAACACTGTTAAAGTATGCGTCCTTAAACACTATGTCTGTCTCTTTGTTTCTTTTTGATGTTAAGGCAAAATATTTGCTGATTTCATCCCATTGTTGATATGCCTTCATGCCCTGATTATACAACTGATTTGATACGTCCTCTATTGTCATTCCAACCTTTTCAATCTTTGGGTTGTAATAGGATTCCATGTTTGTTCTGTCTGGGTCTTCAAACAGCATTATAATACCTTTCATGCTCCGTGATGGTACATTAATGTTGATTTTCCACCGGGTATCAGATTTGTTTGCTGTTATTCCTCAGTGTCGCAAGATACTGTCATACGTAAATGATATGTTACCAGTGATTTGCTGTCTTATTTGTCTGGTTAATTCAGCATCACTTACCATATCAAATTCCAAGCAGATATTATCTATTACATAATATGTATCAGCCTCACTACTATTAATAACTTTATTATAATCGTTAAACGTTAATTCATATTCTAACCTATCACCAAGCCCCGCTTGATAAAATGGCATATGACTAACAGTTCAAAGTCCAGAGGAATACAAAATATATTTCCATAAGCAGAAGCTACAGCTTCATCCCCGAAATCTGTGGAAGCATCTCCCGCACCAACTATATGTTTTAGCATGTTTGCTTTACCAATACCTTGGTAAGCCATGTTTAAACGTTCGGTAGGGGTTTTCCATAAATCTACATAACAATGATACATATTACTGTCGTCTATTGACATGACTTCCCTATTATAGGGGAAATAACCCAAACGAATCAACCAAAATGATATATAGGGTCCTATAGAAACCACAGCGTCCGAACGCAATGGCAACATAGGTCCGCACTGTACTGCAAACAAGGACTTAAAACTACAATGAGAGAGACAAAAAACAGCAGAAAGGGTGGTGAAGACAGGGTTACCGACTTGGAACGGTCAGTAGGCAATAAGGCCTACTGGTTAGCTTGAATCGATTTTATATGCGCACAATCCTCGCTATTATCCTGTCTTCAGCGCCCACATAGACAAGACAGTGTAAACAAAACTACATCCCATCAAAAGGAAATCTCTAACAATAAAGTCCACATCCAGAGAAACCAACTAAAGATATACATACAAAATAATAAACATCTCAGGATGTATCCAGAATCGTACTGAACAACCATAGTAGTTGCAGCTAAAGAGAAAACCAATATAGAGTACGACCAGAAAACCCGAGGGACGAAAGCTCATGCACCCACCTCCCTTAGTTGGGGTTTCAGTAGGTACAATCATAGAGTCCCAAGAGGTAGTCCAGTCATCGCACAAGTGAAAAGTGAAGCGTAATGACTGACTGTAGAGGGATCAATCACTAAACATGCAGTGCGCTGTAAAACCAAGGGGTTATATCCTTTTCTGACGAACTCCCTGATTAAATGTGTAAAGCGGTCAGGAAACCAGTCAGACCCCTTTAACTTTCGAAGTTTATTGACCACATCTCCATAAAATGAGGGTTGTGATATGCCTAGTCGCAGAAGTGTTTTAAGGTTGGTGTTGTACTTTTCCAGCAGGCCCTCGTTGCGGCGGTAGAATTTAGAGAAAGTTTTATACGCTGGACACTCTAAGTAAAAAAAATGGCATTGACTTCGTCAGAAATAATTTAAATATTTATGATTATTTATTTCCACGTGAAAGACTGGCTCGGGGTAGGACAGAATTTGCAGTCTTGGTAAAAACAAGAGATACCCCAACAGAAGCAGGAGAGAATATACCAATGCAAACTTTTTCCCAACTGAAGATGTACAAAATACAGTAGATGCCATAACTACAATTGAGAGTGATTTGAGTAATATAATAGATGAAACTCATCCTAAAACTTCTTTTCAACCAGAAGGTCTAACACTGAGAAAGATACAAGGTTTAGATAAGGTATTGCAAAGCTTCCGTGGAGAACTTACTAATAATCTCTCAAGGCTCACTGATATTGATAAAGACCTACCGAAACAATACCAACAATTAGAACAATCTAAGACTGATAATGATGAATTACAGATAAAGAGAATAAGCGATCGCATCAAAGACCTTGACGATGAAAGACGTGCGTGACTGAATTGAAGAGGCGAGTGAAAACTGCAAACCATTACGCAGTCAAATAAACAGGATAAAAGAAACTATAAATAGGTTGTTAACAAAAGACACAACATTGGGTGAGAGAATAAAAACATTATTTAGAGAGCAAGGTATAACAATAGTTAGTATTTTGACTGCGTTTGGTATGATTATTGGGGTTTTAGTTGAAACTTTTATCCCAAGTTCTAGTTGTGGAAGTACGCCTCCGCCCAAACCATCACCTGGTGTCAAAGACTGGATAAAAAACAATTAAGTAATCTTCGTAAGTTGCTCGCTACACTTGCTGGGAAAGCTGCTGCAGCACTTCCATGAATTATTGGTGCAATAGTATCATGGATTTTATCTGCAACAGGTAAAGTTGTTAATTGGTTTGGTAACAATCTATGGGCACTGCTTGTATCTATACCTTTCATATAACTGACACGATGACGTATGCGTCTTTAAGATACATAACTAGTTATACTCAGTTTCCAATGGTCTATTTTTGTATTGTTCAATAACCATGATAGAAATGTAATGTTGTTCACATCATCTGTTTGGATAAAATCGCATGCACAGTTGATGTTGACTCAACAGAAATATTGGACTGGGCAAAAATGTAAATAAAACATATAGCATACCTTTTCCAGTTAGTGACGTAATACATTTTAACTTGATGACACAAAGTTTCCACCGACTTGTCATACACCAGCCAAAGACCAGTAGTAGTACAGTCTTTAATACTAATAATTTTACATATCGTAGAGTTGATGTCAACATCTTGCGGAGGTGTGAATGCTATGTAACAATCACTTCGTTGTCGAACTGCGTCCAGCATCTCAGGGAGAGTAAAGGGAGTACTTAACGCAAACAGTAAAGTTTGCCAGTCGAGTAGAAAAACAACATTTAACGGAAAAGGCCAGTCGAATACAGTCAATGAAAGATATAGATACGCAATAGACGACAGAGACTGCGTAATACATTAAAGTTAACCAACAATCTAGCTGGTGGGAGGATGTTAATGATGTGGCAGTCTATGTTCTATTCTTGAAACGTTTTAATTTGATTATTAGTATATGTATATTTTACGTTGATAATGATAGCTTTAAGTTAAGGCAGCTTTAAGTTTATTTTGCTTCCACTAGCTGTTAGTTAAGTACATGAGTACTTGTCTATATTTAGATAGAACTAGTCGCTGTACAACATCCATGATGCTTTTAATTGATTCGTTTCACTAGGAAATTACCTGCATGATGCATTGATTTGATTGGTTATTGAATCTACCCCCAAAATCATATACATGTCATTTAGGCAGTTGATCAGAAAAAATGAGTATGACAATGGACCTTTGGAAACGGCCGATCACGACACATACGAAATATTGCAGTCTCGGTTTGATTCAGACTGTTCGTGAGCGGTAGTGAAATATGCTAGCTACCGCTCACGCCCTCTAGCCCCGGGTTGAGCAGAACTCAATATTCATAAAGGCAATAGTACACAATTTTAACCATCCCGAAGATGGCATGCATACGGCGATAGGCATGGAGTTATATGCTTTCCTATGTTGTACGGCGTAAGGTCCCAGTATCTAATATAATTAAATGCCCCGAAGAGCGAAATAAACATAATGGAATTTAGTTGGGAGCAGCGGTTATGAAGCCTGCGTATCACAAGTAACAGCCAAAAGACTAAATTAAAAAGCAGACAACATATCCTATAAGTGGTGAAACAATACCCAGAGCCTTTTATCGGCCGGAGTAGCGGAACCACCGAATCAAAAATTAAGAAAGAAAACAAAAGAAATTGAAAATGTACCACCGATAACTAAATATAAGTATCGGGCTCAGCAATCTCCAAAGATCGAATGAATAACAGTACTGATTGCAAGCGCGGGGATACGTTTTACTGCCGCCACACTGCACAAGCGACGCCACTGTGATATAAAAAAATAGTATGACAATGGACCTTTGGAAACGGCCGAGTACGACACATACGAAATATTGCAGCCTCGGTTTGATTGAGACTGTTCATGAGCGGTAGTGAAATCCCGGGTTGAGCAGAACTCAATATTCATAAAATCAATAGTACACAATTTAAACCATTCCGAAGATGGCATGCATACGGCAGTGGACATGGAGTTATATGCTTCCCCAAGTCGTACGGCGTAAGGTCCCAGTATCGAATAAAATTAAATGCCCCGAAGAGAGAAATAAACATAATGGAATTTAGTTGGGAGCAGCGGTTATGAAGCCTGCGTATCACAAGTAACAGTCAAAAGACTAAATTAAAAAGCAGACAACATATCCTATAAGTAGTTAAACAATACCCATAGCCTTTTAAGTTAAGTAAGAAAACAAAAGAAATTGAAAATGTACCACCGATAACTAAATATAAGTATCGGGCTCAGCGATCTCCAAGGAAGTCTCGAACAATAACAGGTTGCAATTTAGAGTTTTAAAGCAAGATTCTTACATTCAGATTTAGTATTTGCACAGCCGACTTTGATGATATTAATTTAAAAGTGATTAGTTTCGGACATTCTAAGTGAGGCTGTGAGGAGAAGAATTAAAGCAAGTGTTTAATTGAATACGTTTATACCAATATTGTATAGTGACGGATGACAATTGTAAAGCATCAGATGTTGTTTTAAAGAATTGTTATTTAGAAATATATAAAGGTGTGAAATATTGTAAACAATACTCTAATTAATAACGTTAAAGGTGGGTTATGTTAAATGTATTTGCACAAAATTGTATCTAAAGCATAGTATGTGTGTAATGCATTATAATGTATATAGAGTATTTGAACTTTAGATCAGAACAGTAATGAATGTGGAAGAATTATGATATATGAGGTCGGGAGTATCTAAAGGTGGCCGAAAAAAACACCGACACTTGTCGGGGAGTACTCCCCACCAACGTTAGAGCAGAAGAAAAGAGTTAAGTTTCAATTTAGAATTTCCGGAAGGGTGATAGGTCACTACGTACAAGGTAGATGCATCAATGAGCCCACGAATTAAACGCCATTGAAATAAATGAACTTAACGCATTGATGAAGAGATTTGCAACAGTTGCAGAACGTCCCAGCGCGTAAAAAGCTTACCAATCCAAGTGCTCGTAAGCATAGTATTGTAAAACTATGCTTGATTTTCAAGCAACTTAAATAATGCAGATAACAGGTCAGTCAGAAATTTATTCAAACTGTAAATGAATACAGCCATAATGAGGTCAAGAAACGCAAGCAAATTGCCAACGCGCTAGTCTCAATTCACAATTCTTAGTTCTACTGTCCTAAAGAAACTAAATCGACAAAGAACGGCAAAATTACACTATTCAATCATTTATCAAGATTCCATCCAGATCTTATGATCTGACAAACTAACCTTCGTCAAGCATCTAAAATTTCGGATTTTTTAAAGTAAAACTAACGAATATAAAACGGTCATATGGCAATCCTAGAGTATTAGTTATACAAGTTCACGTATAACAAACCATGGTCTACAGAAATGTATTATTTTGTTCTAAATAACACCCTGAATTTTAAAATTAACTCAAGTCTAGTGACGTTTTAATAAAGATATAAACTTATTTAAAACATCAAAATAATGGTTTGATGTACCTCGTGCTACTTCATAGGGGGTTTATATCTCCCAGCCCAATCGATTTGCTAGAGCGTGTAATGATGTTATAGACTCCAATAATCGAAATCAAGTTATTACAAGTAAACTTCTTCAGCAGGGGTTTCGTTATCACAAACTTACAAATTTAATCAGGAAGTTCGTCAGAAAAGGATATAACCCTTTGGTTTTACAGCGCACTGCATGTTTAGTGATTGACCACTCTACAGTCAGTCATTACGCTTTTCATTTCACTTATGCGGCGATTGGACTACTTCTTGGGACTCTATGATTGTACCTACTGAAACCCCAACTAAGGGAGGTGGGTGCATGAGCTTTCGTCCAACGAGTTTTCTGGTCGTACTCTAGATTGGTTTTCTCTTTAGCTGCAACTACTATGGTTGTTCAGTACGATTTTCGATATATCCTGAGATGTTTATTATTTTGTATGTGTTTCTTTAGTTAGTTTCTCTGGATGTGGACTTTATTGTTATAGAATTCATTTTGATGGGATGTAGTTTTGTTTACACTGTCTTGTCTATTGGGCGCTGAAGACAGGATTATAGCGCGGATTGTGAGCATATAAAATCGTAGCAAGCTAACCACTAGTCCTTATTGCCTACTGACCGTTCCAAGCCAGTAACCCTGTCTTCACCACCCTTTCTGTTGTGTTTTGTCTCATTCATTGTATTATCAAGTCCATGTTTGCAGTACAGTGCGGACCTACGATGCCATAGCGTTCGGACGCTGTGGTTTCTATAGGACCCTATATCTCATTTTTGTTTTAACGTAATATTTCATCGGTCATCAAAACAAAGTATTGGTTGGCAGTCTCCATACATTATTCATTCAAACAGAATATTTAATAATACTAATTTTTTTTATTAATTTTGACCCCCTTCTGGCATTATTTTTAGAAATTGTCGTCTGCGCTTGTTTGTTTGTAGGTGTCGGATGTTCCAAGAAAAACGTAGGTTATGCAGGATGGTGTTGTTCTTCAATGTTCAGCACCTCCAGTAATCGATCATATTTATCTTTTATTTTGGAATGAAAAATTATATCTAGAAAATCAAAGGTAGGTGAATAGTATACTGCGTTTGTATTTTTATTATATATACACAACGATTGGTTAACTGTTTTTTAAGTCATCCAACCTTTGAAAAATGGAAAGTTCCGCCGTCGCCATTTTGGTTTTCGGCTGTCAATAAAATTGCATGTAGACAGAGGAGGTCAAAATGAACTGATGGCTTTGCGAAGCTTAGAGGATGGCTACGCGAAGATTGCAAACAGATGCAGGGGAGATCCGTTTTCATTCTATTCAATCATATCAGGTATGAAAACATAAAGAAAGTAATAAAAATAAATCTCGATTCATATTCGACGTCTAGGCACTCTGAAATGCATAGTAATTTCTGTAACATACGAATCAGAATATTTAATTTGATCACCTAAACACATGCAAAATACATCGTTACACTTAGTATAAATGCACTTGCCCGGGAGGGAACGGGAACCGCCTAGTGTTTTCTGCTTCTACCACAACCCAGGATATTTGGAGTTGCTGCCTCTACCACAACCCAGGAAACGTGGAGTTTTCTCCCTCTATCACAATAACATATCGTCAAGCACGTGCTAAAAATGACGTAAAACACCAATCAAACAAATCAAACTTACCGCAGAAAAGTACCCCATAACAATGTGTCGGTAGCCTGGTTACAAGTCGCGCAGTGTCTGTTCGCGTAGTTGGTCACATTCAACGCTTCAGATACAGGTATCAACCGTCACCTGTGAACGGACGCTCACATAGTTCCTTAAGTTCCGGCAGGGTTCCTGTCGGACAAGACGATATAAAGGTGTATTCCTTCTTATCTTCATCCGGAAGTGACTCTTGTGGTAACGTTGCGAACATAAATGCGGGATGACATGTAACGTTATTACGTGTGATATCGGAGTCGTGTTCTTGTTTTCTTTGAATGTGTGGACAACAGGTGTACTTCTTGTGACATTCATTTGTATCATCACAAGATAAGCAGCACTTTTGCGAAGCCGGATTTAAATATGTCGTGTTCCTCTCAGCTACACTTACAGTATAGAATTCCATCTCTATAGAAGAACAGTATTTCAGCAGCTGGACTGTAAAGCCTACAAGCAATTTGTCAGATATCAGGTCTAAATAATACATTGCGACTGGCATATTGGCGGTTACGTGTTCTGGTGCGCCTGGTATATTGTCGGTTACGTGTTCTGTTATGCCTGACACATTATTGTGTTCTGTGGATCGTGTCATGTTGTCAGTTACGTGTTCTGTTGCGCCTGACATATTGTCAGTAACTTGTTTTGTTATGTCTGGAATATTTTCGGTTACGTGTTCTGTTGCGCCTACCATATCGTCGGCTACGTGTTCTGTTGCGCCTGACATTTTGTCGGTTACGTGTTCTGTTACGCCTGGCATGTTGTCGGTTACTTGTTCTGTTACGCCTGGCATGTTGTCGGTTACGTGTTCTGTTACGCCTGGCATGTTGTCGGTTACATGTTCTGTTATCCTTGTATGTTGTCGGTTACGTGTTCTGTTGCGCCTGGCATGTTGTCGGTTACGTGTTCTGTTACGCCTGGCATGTGTTCGGTTACGTGTTCTGTTGCGCCTGGCATGTTGTCGGTTACATGTGTTGTTACGCATGGCATCTTGTCGGTTACGTGCTTTGTTACGCCTGGCATCTTGTCGGTTACGTGCTCTGTTACATGTGGCATGTTGTCGGTTACGTGTTCTGTTCCTTGGTCTGTTCCTCTCTTGTTCCGAGCACGGTCACCTTCTTCCAAATTAGACTCATGAACATGGGAAGCAATAATACAAAATAAAATCAATATATTTAGATCCATTCCTCGAATCATTTTTATTCCAACGCGTCCGCTTCCACCGACTTCAATGCAATTATGAGTTCAATCGTCGATTTAAAAAGGTACTGTCTTATAAGCAGTTTTTGTAGATTCTAGAAGACTACAGTTAGTTATTACAAAAACACACACAATTGCATATATAAAAAGTATATAATTGACTATTTTTTAACAGATTTTTTTAATAAAACAGCATGTACATGAACACGACTCTTGGCAACACATTTAACATGTCAACTCATCTCAACATCTGGATAACATAAAGATTACTCTTGTGTGGCATTGTCTATCCGACTGTGCTTCTGATGAGTATTAAACTTATGTATGTCTTATATTTACACTAGTAAAATGTTATCATAACTTGGAGTCAGGGAGCGATATAAAATATATGCTTTGTATTATAATATACGAGCGCTATAACTATACAAATGAGGACCGACTCGGTGTGTTGAAATGTATATAGTATGGTTGGTGAAATTTCCTTCGATGAATGCAGTTAAACCTGTTTTTCAGAATAACTAAATAATAAGTAATGGGGCGCAGCTCAACCATGCTCTAAATTCCAATAAATGGAAGTTAGAGAGTGGTAAGTTCAGGCAGAACTTACTGTTTATAATATGTTTAATCTTATTAAAGTCTATATAAAATGCATGTAAGCGGTGTTGACATTGGTGTAAGGTTTCCTATTAGTTATATTGCCAACGAATTAGCCGCATTGCATATGATCAGACTACACTAATTCAAAACAGCGGGCAGAAAAAATGT
This sequence comes from Cyrtodaria siliqua, assembly GCA_037043455.1. Lineage (NCBI taxonomy): Eukaryota > Metazoa > Mollusca > Bivalvia > Adapedonta > Hiatellidae > Cyrtodaria > Cyrtodaria siliqua. The sequence continues at coordinate 217,388 of JAWPHD010002671.1, read as the reverse complement.
TCCAGGGTAAATTCGGAGCTACTACACAGAATCTCTTAATTTTGATTGGTTGGCAAGGTAAATAAATCAAAAAATCTTGATAAAAAATTAAAATTCAACTTTTGAAAAGTACTTAAAAAGGTTAAATCATACATTTGTACAATGTATTCATAATTTGGTGCATACTCAAAAAAAAGTATATTTTACATTTTCCTCATGTTTATACATGCAAGTTGGTGTGTCAGCACCATCCGACCCAAACAGCTTTTTCAAGCTCAACGAATGGTTTGTGTATGTTTTTTGATAAAACTAAGATAGGACATTCAAAACAAGTAAGCAAAAATATAGCTTCTTATAGGGAACTCAGTACAGAGCTTAGAGCTATAATGTACGTCTATGGGAAATGAATTGGTGTAGTATGACCATATCTGACGTCAGTTAAACAACACACAAAGCTATGATTTCACGTACCAAATGGCGCGGTGTAGGTAAATTGACAGTATTATAATGGAACTTAAAGCACACCTGGAGAATCTGTACATTGCGAGAACAGTATATAGTACGAAAGGTTGCATCAATGAAATGTATAAACAAACCTTTACGGTTTTTATTGTTTGTGGCTTATCATGAAACTCCGACAATTTCAAACACAAACATTATACTTGGAATCATAAAATTGTGTTATATGCCTCTAGTTATTCCATTTTATTGTCATAATTTTTAGAAAAGTATGTATAAAATCATCAAAGTATCACATTTGCGAAAAACAATTACCAAAGCTGTATGGGTGATGTGAAAGTCAAATCAATATACAAGTGCCAAACACAATTCAACTAAATAGATACGGTATGAAGTAAATGGGATCACCGTACTAAAAGTTAGGATCTACATCAATAGCTGTAATACGGAAGACAGCGCTTTTATGATACGAATATACGCTAGTGTGATAGCGATAGTGCTCGTTGTGTACAGATTCGCCAGGATTGTAAAGTGAAACATTCACTTGGCATGGATGCTATTGGATAAATAGAATATTTTATGCATGACTTGGTGGTTAGAGAATAGTTCAAGGCGGGGATTTTTTATTTACACTGTCCCGTCTGATTGGAATGACAGTAGGGTATGTGTGAGGTTTGGTGCACCCTAGAACCTGGTTTAAACACCCAGCGGCCTTTTTTTGCCACTGACCATTCCAATGCCATAGCGCTATTGTCAACCATTTGGTGTTTGTGATGTCTTATTTGGACTTTTATTCATCCTTAAAGTTGTTCTTTGTTTCTGTCTGTGTTTGTGGTTGACTGTCGTCCTTGAATGCTACTTTGCCTATTCGATTTTTATATTTACTTTTGCTATGTTTGACTTACTGAAATAACTGGGTAAATAAGCGGTACATGGCAGAGCCTCGTAGCACGTTAATTATATTCAACTTATTTATTAAAGTCAATAATACACAGCTACCCAATGTATTATTACATAACATGATCATTTATGCGCAATAGAACATATTATGTTGCGAGGATATTATTGATATAAATCAATTATTTCAAATAACATGCAGTTCTGCAAAGGTTATATTACAACAGTTTGTTTCATTTGAATAATTCAAATCACAAAAGAAAGGACTTAGTAACTGTTGCACGTATTAAAACATGTATCAATATTTTAAACGGAAAATATAATAAACGGTCACGGTTGTTATATGTCGGTTTAATATGTTTTAGATAAACTCGTATAAAATGATGTATTTCTCTTTCCTATAGTTTCTTTCAAAGTAACGTTTAATATGCGTAGGTAGAAGAAGATCATAATGATATTATAAAGTTTGCTAGCCGAAATTAAGATTTGAAATTAGAAGAGTTTTCAGTACTTATTGATGATGTATTAAGAATGAATACAAAGGCTTCATCTGTACAATTAGTAATTAAAACAAGAGACACACTAAGGTCTGAATCTCTCTACTGGCTATGTGGGGCTATGTGGTGTTCATATGGGTTTATTACAGATATAATCTCATTGAATAAACATCGTTGACAGCTATTTAATAGAAATCAATGACAAGTAAAGCTTGCATGATCATAGAAACATTGCGCGGGTGGGGTGGATTATTGGGATGACAATAGTGTAAGAGTGACCAGGCACACACATTTGCCGTACATATATTTGTTTTATATTTCTGAATCGATTGTTAACAATAACCGAAAGAGACCATATCACCTAATTTCTCTCGTTTATTTCGTTTCCTCATCAACAAGGACATTTAAAATGAAATAGTTTGTAGTATGGCTGGTGCAATACCCTTTTGATGCAAATAGCCTTTGATGAAAATCATTAAATCGTTTAATATAAAATAAGTAACGTGGCAGAAAATAAATTGAAGTAAGAGTACCGTATTTAGTCGACAGGGTTTATTCTGACTGGGTCACGTCGTACAATCGGGGTCACTGCGTACTATCGGGGTCACTACGTACAATCAGGGACAAAGCAAACTGTAAAATCAATAAAGTAAATATCTTTCTTTGTTTGTGTACACTTAAAATCGATTCAGGCTAACCTGTAGGCATTATTGACTACTGACCATTCCAAGTCGGTAACTCTCTATTCACCATCCTTTCTGTTGTATTTTGTCTTTTTCGTTAAATATTGCTCCTTGTTTGTAGTACAGTGCGGACCTACGATGCCATTGCGTTTGGACGCTGTGGTTTCCGTAGGATCATATATATTTCATTTTAATAGCATGGTATGAGAACAGTCATTTATATAGTGTTTTTTCCCCCCCAAGTAATTCAACATAATCGGACCACATTTTTTCAACTTCGTTCTGTTTTTAATTTCAATACGTCTAATTTAGTCCATATAATCACTAGAATCATTTGAATAAAATTTTACACGCGCAAAAATAGTAAAAACTAGTATAAAAGTGGAACAGAAAATGGAGCTTTCAAAGAACACAAAAACACGCAAAAGGACAAACAAGAACGGCAATGTTAACAAAGAATAAAGGCATATGACGTCACAAACACAAAAAAGGTTGACAATAGAGCTACCGCCTTGGAACGGTCAGTGGCTGGGGTTTAAACCAGGTTCTAGGGTCCACCAAACCTAACACTTACCCTACTTTCTCCCAATACTTTCTCCCAATAAAACGGGACAGTGTAAATAAAGAAATCCCCGCCATGAACTATTCTCTAACCAACAAGGCAGCATTAATAGGCAAATAAATAAAACACAAAGATGCTCGTGTACATATACATACAATAAGCAATAGCCTAAAAAGTCTCGAAGAAGGTACTCAATGACTTAGCAAAAGCCAAAACAACAAGAGAATAAACTATTGAGGGCACGACAAAACAAGATTGCAGACAAACATCAAACATCAAACATCAAACGTCACCTACCAAGGTAGACGGCATCACAGGGTCCACAGCCTGTCCGATCATCGCAAAATTAAAGAGGAAAGCATAGTGGCGAACTGTAAATGGGTCCACCACCAAACAAGCAGTGCGTTGCAAAATGATAGGGTCATAACCTCTTTTGATAAACCTGTTAACAAGTTTAACACAGATAGTATGAAAGTGATAATGACCGAGGATCTTACATAGTTTGTAAATCACATCACTATAGAAGTCAGGTTGCGATTGTCCTTGTCGCAGAAGAGTTCTTACATTACTTTTATATTTGGAAATAACTTCAGGATTACGATAATAACATTTTGAATAGGTTTTATGAAGTTTATGGTAACGGTTGTCCTGATGGAGTCCCGATTTAGTTATACAAAGATTACGAATTTCAAAGTCCACAACTCGAGTACAAGCTAGAGAAAAACGAATGAGTTGAGACACATAAACCCCATAAGAATTTGCTCGGGGAACATCCCCATCTAAATGGGTATAATTAACAGTATCACAATTAAAATTATTTCTCTTGTCAAAGATTTTGCTATTTATTTCACCATTTTCAATAGAGATATGTAAATCAAGAAAAGAAGCGTTAATATCATAAATATTAGCTTTGTTAAATTGAAGTTCTTTACGATATATAGTATTAATCATAGTAGAAAATAAAGGGTTGGCAATTGTCAATATGTCATCCAGATATTGATAGGTGTCATTAAAGGCTTCAATAACATCTGCCTGGGTGTCTGGAGAAAGACTCAACATGAATCGCTTCCCGTTGTTTTATATATGCTAATGTTAGTAGCTTGAAATAACGGTATAAAACGATTCACCACGTTTCGGTTGCGTGAACATGTAGTGTTATCATTATTTCTTCTTCATTCAATCAGAAAAAATCTATTTAAAATTGACGACTAATTTTGTAGTCGATATGCCACTTTTAGGTAAGACGATATGGAAGAAACTAATAATAATGTATATCTGACCCGATCGCTGAGAACACTTTACTCATAAAATAGCGGAAATGTATTTTTAACAAAAAAAGCTATACTACATGTATTATACCATGGGGAGTACGGACATGTTGGAAAGCCAATGAAAAGATGGTAATATCAATTTTTAGCATGACATATTAAAAAAAATAAAAATACCAATCAATGATCCATCAAGTAACACATATTAGGGAGATGACACATCTGTGTTTGCCGTTAAGGGTCAGCCTACCTAAATAAAATAATGAAGAGATAATTATATTAAAAGGATTAGTTCAAGTGATAAGTGATACGGTATGTCTTAAAGTTTCTTCTTTTGGGTTTGCCTGATTTCAGAACGCCAGTTTGGATTATTATACATTTACAAGTGCATATGTACAGGAACAAACATTTCGATATTTTATAATAAGGGTAACGCTATACAGTGTATGCCTGCCTCACTTATATTGCTGCGCATGTAAACATGAAATATTTTTTTGGTAACACCAGTTTAATTATGCTATAATCAATTTTATAAAATGTATTTATTTTAAAGTTGTGGCTGTCCGTGGACAAAGTTTGTACAGCTCAACAGGTGTACCAGGTTCCAGGACTCGAACCCGGATCTCCTTTCATGAAAGAAAATCATGCTTCCTTACACTACGGAGATGTTCCCAACTGCACAAACAGGAGTACAAAACAATAATTGGCCAATTTTAATTTTAAAAAAGATTAAATATATTTTACTTCAAAAAAAGAAAGCATACACTGTATATTTACATCATTATAACCTTCCATTCTGGTCGCTGATCTTAACTCATAAAGCATGGGCTTTGAATCTGCCAGATGAAGCTGCAGGTTAAGCTTATAAATTAATTCTAACATTTCAATTAAAGAAAGAACCCAGTAAAAACAAGAAATTCAGCGAATTACAAATCCTCTAGTTTAGGTGTATCCATCTGCTATAGGTGTAACCACCTATCTTAAAACTGCACAATGCATTATGGATAATCCTTAATCCTGCAAAATTTATAAGAAAGGCCATAAGGTAAAGTCAACTTAAGGTGGAAAAAAACAACAGTTTTCTATTTATATTAACAGCGACCTTGACCTTTTATCAAACGACCTGAATAACAATACAGGTCTTCCTTTCAATGAGCCCCAACTTTTGATGAAGTTTTGTTAATCTCCATCAAGATAAAGTGAAGTTATTTCAAACTAACAGTGATCTTGACCTTTGCATAAATGATCCGAATAACAATGACATGCTAAAGTTCCCCATAAGCCACACCGTGTGATTTCTTTTTGCTAAATCCCTCAATGGGGGACTAACGTTACTGAATGGAAACCGTTCTTCTATAAATTACAGTAGCAGTGACCTTGACTGTTGTTCAGGTTACCTGAAAAACAATACAGAGCGTCCTTTCCAAGAGGTGCACTTTGTGGTTAAGTTTCTTAAAAATCACGCATTGGAAACTGAATTTACTGAACAGAAACCATTTTTATTTTATTTGTAGTGTTCAATGACCTTGATCTATGAAAAATGCCCTGACTAACAACCCGGAGCTTCCTTTCCACAAGTCACTTCTTGTGGTGAAGTTTCCTTAAAATTCTGCATGGGAAAGTTGATTTATTGAGTAGAAACTAATTTCCATGTACGGTAGCAGTTACCTTGATTTAAGGACCTGTTTCCCAACGTTAAATGATCATTCAAAAGGCAAGAGAAGCTTACCTATTTACAGCAAACATGATACATGAACGAGTAGCTCAAGTATATAAACTGAGGCCCGAGTAAAGTTTTCTCTATGAAAAACATTGGTACATTGAATAGTGTCTAGGGCATAGCTTCAAACTTTACCGTTATGAAGACGAAACAAAATACAACACTTTGTTGTTTAGAATTAAAACATACCAAAACACAACTAAAGAAACACCTAAGTTAATGTTTTAATATACTGGCTTCATACATGTACACAAGGTATATTGGGAGGTCCTCATCAACTGAAACAAAATTGAATACTACCATTTTATAATGCAATTGTATGTCTAACAGTGATTTACAGTTACCTATACACATTTTCTCCTCCCCCAAATACAATGGTTGGAAATAGGTCCTTATCATTAAAATATCTAAACAATCCTGAGCTTCATTTACATGAGCTGCGAAGAGCGGACACGTTTTTACATTATCGGATGCTGGTGTCTGACCTTTGACCAACATACCTCAAAATCATCAGTTTTCCTCATTTTACCACAGGCAGTTCTCCTATGAAGTTTCATGAGCATTGCATCAATGGAAGAGAAATTATGGAGCAGACAATTTTTTTCATTATCGGGTCCGTTGTATGGAGCGGACAAAGTGTTTCATTATCGGGTGCTGGTGACTTTGACCATTGACCTACTGACCTCAAGATGAATAGGATCGTCCTCTCTCCACAGGCAGTTTACCTATGATGTTCATGCGTTTTGCTTCAGGGAGAGAGGAGTTATGGCACGGATAAAGTTTTACATTATCGGGTCCCGGTGACCTTGACCTTTGACCTACTGACCTCAAAAGCTATAGGGACTATCCTCTTACCGCAAGCAGTTTACCTAAGCTGTATCATGAGATTTGTTTTAGGGGGAGAGGAGTTATCGAGCGAACAATGTTTTTTCAGTTTCGGGTCCCGCTGACCTTGACCTTTGACCTATTGACCTCATAATCAAGAGGTCATTCTCTCACCACAGACAGTTTACCTACGTTGTTTCATGATATTTGCTTCAGCGGGAGAGGAGTTATGGAGCGGACAAGGTTGCCTCAACAGACAAACGGACAGACAGACGGACAGACAGACGGACAGGGTGAAACCAGTATACCCCACTAAACGTCGTTTAGCGGGGGTATAACAAGCTCATGTTTAAATCCCATTAATGGAAAACATGTTAAATGTGTCGAGGGAAACTAAAGTTATTGAGGTGAAACCAATTTCCTATTTACAGCAACAGTGACCTTGATTTAAAATCAAACTACCAAAATAACAATCCCGAGCTTCCTTTCCATCAGCTACACTTTGTGATGAAGTATTTTTAAAAGTCCTTAAGAGAAAGTAAATTTATTTGGCAGTAATCAATTTGTATTTATAGTAACAGTAACCTTGACCTTTATATGAATTTAAATAACAATCCCATGCTAAATTGCCATGAGCTGAAGTTTTCGTTTAAAATCCATCAAAGGAAACTAATGTTAATGAATGGAAACCAAATTCTTATTTATAGTAACAGTGACATTAACCTTTGATCAAATGACCCGAATAACAATCTTGAGCTTTCTTACCAAGAGATGCATCTTGTGGTGAAGTTTTGTCTCTATTGATGGCAGTAAAGTTCCAACATTCACCAAAGAGCAACTGTTGTTCAGATTAAATATTATGATCGATAATTGGTCAGTGAAACTTTTTTCGGATTAATGTATTACAATTATTCATAATCGAGTTTACTCGGTGGATACAGCTCCCGCAAAACCCAGGCTTCATTTTTTCACGGTGAGTGAGGAATTTAGAAAGCGGTATTTAACGTATGCAGTGTACTTTTGATGAGACTTGGAGTGGAAATCAAGATACTTGAAAAATGACTGGCTTACTTACGTCATGATACAAATGTGTAGAAACTCGAAATTTGGTCGAGTCGAAATTACAAAGGTAATGGGTGCATCTATTTCTAGGTTTGGGTCATTGTGTCAATAATTATTCAGTAAGTTTAGAGAGAAATGTTGCACTTTCTGCTTTTGGATGTTAGAAATTCATTAATACAATATTTCCTGGATATCTTCCTGGGACACAATGCAGTTTATACAGCCTATAATATTATCGGCATTATGGCGATCGAACATTTCCATTCGAGTAGTAATGCTGCATATTATATTTAATAATATACTTATTATATAACTGATCTGTTGAATTTGATCACAATTTTACACAGGATAGGTTATAAGGCGCCTAACATGAATGAACATGCCAGGTTCATCCTCTATATACTTCAAGAAAAACTATGGAGAATTGGGATAGAAACTTCTAACATGCGGAACTGCAAACTTGCTTCAAATTCTGTATAAGACACTTAATTTACGAAGGAGCCACGTTTCCACATTGCATACGCGGTGTCATGATGAAGACATTGAATGAGCCAGATGAAAATGCACGATTTGCTTGGCAACCACATGGGGTGATTGTTATTTGCAATCAGTTTTGCTAGTCTGCTTTTTGTAAAGAAAAAATCATCAGTGGTATATATGGTCAGAAAAAAGTAAAGAATCCCAGGACATAAACCTGTTGTCAGTGCCGCCTTGTAAAATTCATCTGGCAAAAGCTCCGATTAAGGATTTTTTTATTGTTGAAAATGGACAACAAAAATGAACACAAACTTGTGATTTACTGCATTAAATGTTCGAAATACGCATCTGTTACAAACCTTACTCGTTATAGATATCACTCATACACATTTTGTACAGAAAATATACACCCGGTTTCTCATTTCTTTGCTTCATTTTTCTGAGTAGCGTTTTCAAGTGTGCGGTCTAACTTAACAGTTGTCGGAATAATTAAGATTTGTTCATATTCCCAAGCAAAAACCATCACAGGCACGTACTCTTGGTTAAATGGATTCTACATGGAGTGGCTTGGGGTGTTTGACAAATGGCATACTTTCGCGAAAAGGATACTCGAAGTCCAAACACTCGCCACCCCCAAAACTTGGCGAATCGAAGAAAGTGTGGGTTTCACATGAGCTGTACTGTATTTTAGTACTAGATAATTATGCAACACGTTCATGTAATAACATGTTTCTAAGAGGATATCACAACTTATCCTTGAAAACAAACGCTTGGTCAGTTTTAAGAAGCCAGAAAATGGCTTACACTTTGTAAATTTACTGATATTGAAACTGGCTTACACTTTGTAAAATTACTGATATTGATAGGTAGAGTAACAGTTGACAAAGTATTTGGAAGCATTACAACTTAGACAATTGCGCTATCAAATCAACAGAATTAAAATTAGAACACTATGTCGAATAAATATTTTCAATACCTTTGCGCATTATACTATGCCGGTATCCCCTATATCCTGCGCGAAGCTGCTAGAGGTAAGCATAACACACGTCTGCAGATCCAAATAGTTTAATTATATAAGTACTTGACACCATGTATATACCATCACTGTTAAGGTTGGAAATAAACCCGCTGCCGAAGAGTTTTAAATTGCTTTTATATTTGGAAAGAAGATCAGGGTTACGATAATAAAATTGTGCAAAGGTTTTACGAAGTTTGTGGTAACGGTAGCACTGATGGAGTAGCTTTTTAGTTAAACAAAGATTACGAATATTAAAATCCTCAACTCGAGTACAAGCTCTAGAAAAATGAATAACTTGAGACACATAGGCCCCATAAGAAGTTGCGCGGAGAACATCCCAATCTAATTAGGGATGATTAACAATATCAAAATTAAAATCATCTCTCTTGTCATAGATTTTGCTAATTATTTCACCATTTTCAATAGAGAGATGTTAATCGAGAAAAGAAGCGTTAATATCAGAAATATTAGCTTTGTTAAGTAGAAGTTCTTTAGGATATATAGTATAAACCATAGTAGACAAGAAAGTCAATGTCCAATATGTCATCCAGATACCGAGAGGTGTCATTAATGGCTTCAATAACATCTGCCTGGGTATCTGGTGAAAGACTCAACATGAAATATCTTTCATAGCAATATCAAAACAAATCTGCGACAAGGGGTGCACAGTTTCTACCCATAGGGATACCAACAATCCGTCTATAAACGGTAGTTTCATACCTGACGAAAATACTATCCAATAGACAAATAAGTGATTCACAAACTTCGTGGCAAGTCCACATAGTGTAATTGTCCAAACTGCCGTTAGTAAAAAACGCTTTAATATTACAGGCCAAACATGTAGTATATTCCCTAGCAAACGTTTGACGTGTATTGCAAATATTATCAAGAACGTCGCCTGAATTGTTAATAGACCAAAATATAAATTAATCCCAGAGTTTTCATAAGCTTTAGCGCAATATTGTTGAACTGGATCTTTAACGGCTGTATGACAAGATGTTAAAGTTTGGAGATATTTGTAGTAGTAATAGAATTGGCTATAAAACGGGCTTTATATGGTTGTTTGTGTAATTTGGGAATCCAGTACATCGTTGGAAATCTGTTTTGCTCTTCGTCTACTCCAGCCTTGAAACGTGTGTTGTCTGCCTTGGTCAAGGTAAGACCTCAGTTTAAAGTTTTTTTTCATAAAAAATAAGGGAGCATAATTCTGCCAAAATGAAAGTCAGGGTTATTGGACATGTATATCGACATGCCTAGACATGAGATGATGATGTGTACGAAGTTTGATGCCCAAATGTCAAATATTTTCACGTTATATCCGAGATTAGGTTGCAAGTGTGACGGACGAACGACAAAGTGATCGCCAAGTGTCTGCCCTGAAACGCAGATGACACAAAAAGCAACAAAATTATAACGTTTAAAATAATCTGAATCAGCATTGTAGATTTATTTAGGCGGTAAATACCTTTTGACATAAAGTTTGTCTGGAGCTCTGTAATTACAATTACTAACTGACATGTTGTTTTCTTTTAAATGTCTTACAATAGCGAATTATATACTCTCTTGTTTACAAAATATGAATATTTACTAGCTCCGTCGGCCATTTTACACATTATAGTCTCTCGCATGTCAGAGTAATGATTATATACATGTATATCATTATACTTTAAGCGGGTTTCATTGATGCTTTGAATATATAGATAATCATTTAATTGATTGATTTCTTCCGGAAAATATTTGGAAATGTTCCTGTTTCTAAGACCGAAACAATAAATAGTCATGTTCACATGTTCTTGTCCAAAAAAAAAAAAGCAATGATTATTTTGGCCTCTGGTTAGAACAGTAGATGTATGTCTTATGATTATTAAACAATGTCACAACATGCATTCAATGTAGTATAAGGCCACCAGTTTCATAGTCATGTCTGTGTTATGTCACGCTAAGATGCACATATTCCATGTTCTCGTGCATTGTTGTTCAATAAACAGTTGAAGAAATATAAAAAGATCGGACAGGGAAATAAGCATTCAAGGAGGACAGTCAACCACAAAACACAGAAACAAATACGCAAACACACAAAAAAGAAGGGAAAAGTAATAATAAAAGCAAACGACATCACAAACGCTAAAGGGTTGACAATAGGGCTACCGCCTTGGAACGATCAGTGGCAAAGTAGGCCACTGGGCGTTTAAACCGGTTCTAGGGTGCACCAAACATACCCTACTGTGATCCCATTAAAACAGGACGGTGTAAATAATGAAATCCCCGCCATGATATAATCTCTAACCAACAAGGCAGCATCAATAGGCAATATAAGTAAAACACAAACATGCTCGTGTAAATATAATACAAAAAACAATAGCCTAGAAAGTCACAATGAAGGTATCAGTGACTTGTCAGAAGCCAGAGCAACAAGAGAATAAACCATTAAGGGCACGACAAGAAAGATCATAGACAAACATCAAACGCCACCGTCATAAAGTTTGTGGTATCGGTAGCATTGATGGAGTGGTTTTTTAGTTAAACAAAGATTACGAATATTAAAGTCCTCAACTGGAGTACAAGCTCTTGAAAACCGAATAATGTTGAGACACATAGGCCCCATAAGAAGTTGCTCGGGGAACATCCCCATCCAAGTGGGGATAATTAACAATGTCAACATTTAAAATCATCTATCTTGTCATAGATTTTGCTAATTATTTCACCATTTTCAATCGAGAGATCTAAATCAAGAAAAGAAGCGTTATTATCAGATATTAGTTTTGTTAAGCTGAAGTTCTTTAGGATAAATATTATTAACCATAGTTGGAAAGAAAGGGTTGTCAATGTTCAGTATGTCATCCAGATAAACTTTCTCCTTTTAATACTGACTTATTGACATACTTGTATTTCCGTGTCGGAAGTAGATATGGTTTAATTTTGACTGGTTCCCAGTTTCACGTTAGAATTCGGCTAATAGCACACATTGCTAGAAGTTGAAGCATTAAATCTCGCGATAACTGAAGATAGTTTATTGAATATGTACACAAGAAATGGCTGATGTTTTGATAGCTTTGTGTTTTACGTCTAGGTGGTCTTATCACACGGTAGCTACCACCGTTTTATAGCGTAATAAACGCCACCGTCATAAAGTTTGTGGTATCGGTAGCATTGATGGAGTGGTTTTTTAGTTAAACAAAGATTACGAATATTAAAGTCCTCAACTGGAGTACAAGCTCTTGAAAACCGAATAATGTTGAGACACATAGGCCCCATAAGAAGTTGCTCGGGGAACATCCCTATCCAAGTGGGGATAATTAACAATGTCAACATTTAAAATCATCTATCTTGTCATAGATTTTGCTAATTATTTCACCATTTTCAATCGAGAGATCTAAATCAAGAAAAGAAGCGTTATTATCAGATATTAGTTTTGTTAAGCTGAAGTTCTTTAGGATAAATATTATTAACCATAGTTGGAAAGAAAGGGTTGTCAATGTTCAGTATGTCATCCAGATAAACTTTCTCCTTTTAATACTGACTTATTGACATACTTGTATTTCCGTGTCGGAAGTAGATATGGTTTAATTTTGACTGGTTCCCAGTTTCACGTTAGAATTCGGCTAATAGCACACATTGCTAGAAGTTGAAGCATTAAATCTCGCGATAACTGAAGATAGTTTATTGAATATGTACACAATAAATGGCTGATGTTTTGATAGCTTTGTGTTTTACGTCTAGGTGGTCTTATCACACGGTAGCTACCACCGTTTTATAGCGTAATAAAGGCCTACCTTCTCAAACACGACAGCAGTCATGAAAACTCGACCAATCCCGTCATTCTTCGGGATCCAGCCTCATGTGTATATCAAGCTTCGTTTTGTTCAACATCTTGACATTTTGTTAACCGGAAGGCAACGGCACAGATAATAGTGCACTGTTGCTATGTAAACAATATGGCCGCCAGCAACACCTGTTCATGTATCATTTTCGTTGACTGTTTGTTTTTTACAATGCAGATGAAAGTATTATCACTGCAATCATGTTAAATAAACTATTGATAGAGCAATCGGCTGAGGGCTGAATGACGTACTTTGTTTGCCTCTAACATTTCATCAACTACTTGATCTATAATTTCGCGATTGTTAATGGGAGTTCTATAAGGGCGCAATTTAATCGGTGGATGGTCTCCAGTATTAATTTTCATTTTAACGGTGCCCGTATGTCCTAAATCTGTATCTCTAGCAGCAAAAATATCATGGTTTCTATTGACGAGACTCAGTGTAAGTTCTTCATAGGAATCGAACCCTACCCCTGTTGTATGTTCTTTTATGACCTCATTTACATGGAACATATATTGACTGCCTATCTGTTCAGCTTTACCGAACATACAGTGCCTACTTAACCTTATTGTTAGGTTTGTATTGTTGACTAGCAAAACCGGTATAGTTCTATTTTCCCTCAACCTGCGTAACGAGTTAATTATTTGCAATCCCGGGTGCTGATACACATACATGTACCCATTGTCTATTGCGAAAATTTGATACATGTGAGAAATAGGCAAATTAGATCTTAGCTTCCTTTTCCCATCACATATTCGTGCTGAATGTGGTTTAAGAATAGTGTTTGTTTTCAGTCTGACAATTGACGATATATGAATGTCTTCCTACAGTTAACCGGAAGTACAAATGAGATATAGGGTCCTATAGAAACCACAGCGTCCGAACGCAATGGCATCGTAGGTCCGCACTGTACTGCAAACAAGGATTGATAATACAATGAAAGAGACAAAAAACAACAGAAAGGGTGGTGAAGACAGGGTTACCGACTTGGAACGGTCAGTAGGCAATAAGGCCTACTGGTTAGCTTGAATCGATTTTATATGCGCACAATCCTCGCTATTATCCTGTCTTCAGCACCAAAATAGACAAGCCAGTGTAAACAAAACTACATCCAATCAAAAGGAATTCTCTAACAATAAAGTCCTCATCCAGAGAAACTAACTAAGGAAACACATAGAAAATAATAGACATCTCAGGATATATCCAGAATCGTACTGAACAACCATAGTAGTTGCAGCTAAAGAGAAAACCAATCTAGGGTACGACCAGAAAACCCGAGGGACGAAAGCTCATGCACCCACCTCCCTTAGTTGGAGTTTCAGTAGGTACAATCGTAGAGTCCCAATAGGTAGTCCAGTCATTGCACAAGTGAAAAGTGAATCGTAATGACTGACTGTAGAGGGGTTAATCACTAAACATGCAGTGCGCTGTAAAACCAAAGGGTTATCTTTTCTGACGAACTTCCTGATTAAATTTGTAAAGCGGTCAGGAAACCCGTCAGACCCCTTTAACTTTCGAAGTTTATAGACCACATCTCCATAAAACACGTATTAACTTTTATAATGCTAGCACCTCCTTACTTCCTCCGAGACCTAGATTTTCCATTCGTAATTAACATCGGGAATTCAGGAATTTCATAATAAATTTGTTTTAGTTCCTGCTGATAAAACTGCTAATAATGTAATTAGTGTTTGACGCCTACATTACGTCAATGTTTTATCTCTGGAACTCGGTAGCACTTATTTGTATACTCCAGTTCATTCTACTTAGGATGATGTTGTTTCCACACATATCTCTCGATGCACTACTTTCAAGGCTGGGATAGACGAAAAGCAGAACAAACTGTCAATTATGTACTGGATTCCTAAATTACATAAATATCCGTAAAAGTCTAGTGACCGCACCACCACAAACATCTCCGAACTTTTAACTTCTTGTCTTACTGCCGTTAAAAATCACGTTAAACAATATTGTGATAAAACTTATGAAAATTATGGGATTAATTTGTTTTACTCTATTTAAAAATTCAGGCGACGTTCTTGATACATTTTGCCATAGACGTCAAGTTTCATCTATTAGCACTTATAAATTCTCTACGCAAAATACAACCTTACCACATCACCTTATCAAAGACAAGACTTATTGCTCTTATTCAAAAAACATTCGCTTGGTAAAATACTACATATTTGGCCTGTAATAATATTAAACCGTTTTTTACTAACTGCAGTTGCTGTTTTAATGGGTTGACAGTAGGGTAAGTGTGAGGTTTGGTGCTCCCTAGAACCGGTTTAAACCCCCAGTGGCCTACTTTGCCAATGACTGTTCCAATGCGTTATCCCTATTGTCAACCCTTTTGTGTTTGTGATTTTGTTTAATGTCTTGTTACTTTTGCCTTCTCGTTTGTCTGTTTGCGTGTTTGCTTCTGTGTTTTGTGGTTGACTGTCCTCCTTGAATGCTGCTTTTCCTGTCCGATCTTTTTATATTTCTTTAGACAAATACGCAATGTGGACTTGCCAAGAAGTCTGTGAAGCACTCATCTTCCTCTTAGATAATGTTTTCGCCAGGTATACCGTTTATTGACAAATTGCTGGTATCCCTATGGGTACGAACTGTGCACCCATTGTCGCAGATTTATTTTTATATTGCTATGAAAGAGATTTCATGTTGAGTCTTTCACCAAATTCACAGGAAGATATATTAAACGTAGCATTTACAACCCTTTCTTTTCTAATATGGTTAATAATATATATCCTAAAGAACTTCAACTTAACAACGCTAATGTTGCTGATACTAACGCTTCTTTTCTAGATTTACATCACAACATTCAAAATGGTGAAATAAGTAGCAAAGTATATGACAAGAGAGATGATTTTAATTTTGATATTGTTAATTAGACCCATTTAGATGGAGATGTTCCCATAGTTTCTTATGGGGTCTAAACTTATTCGTTTTTCTAGAGGATGTACTCAAGTTAATATTCGTCATCTTTGTATAACTAAAAAGCTATTCCATCAGGGTTACCGTTACCATAAACGTCGTAAAACCTTTTCAACATTTTATTATCGTAACCATGATCTTCTTTACAAATATAATAGTTATTTAAGAACTCTTCTGCAACATGGACTACAGCAACCTGACTTCTATGGTGACGTGATATACAAACTTCGTAAGATCCTTAGCCATGATCACTTTCATACTATCTTTTGTTAAACTAACTTTGTTAAAAAAGACCCATTTACTGTTCGCCACTATGTTTTCCTCTTTAATTGTGCTATGATCGGCTTTGGACTCTATGATGACTTTCTAGGCTATTAGATTTTTGTATTTGTATATACACGAGTTTGGTGCACTCTAGCACCTGGTTTAAACCCCCCAGCGGCCTTCTTTTGTCACTGACCGTTCCAATGCGGTAGCCCTTTTGTCAACCTTTTTGTGTTTGTTATGTCTTATTTCGACTTTAATTCATTTTTTTTGTTTTGTGTGTGTTTGTGGTTGACTATCCTTGAATGCTGATTTTCTGTTCGATTTTTTTATCTATATTTACTGTGTTCTATGAAAGCTGCATTTCCTGTTGGACTGTTAGACTTATTTTTACCAAACTTATTTCATCAATTTATTTAAACATATTTCTGCATCGATTTTAAGGCCGATCTTGTTCACCTGTAGAACTTTTACTTTGCAAAATATTGAGAGTATCCATAAATTGGCATTAGTATGGTAGGACAGACACACCACCAAATTCAAAATACATTAGTTTCTGCTTATGATAGCCAGCAGTTTTAGGTTGTATCTGAAACACTGAACGTATGGCTACACTTATAGTTCTCGTCCACTTGTTCCTCTACTATTTTTAACTAAATAATTATGAAATGTTATATTTGGTAGGATGCTTTTATTCGTTAACTATGGAATTCCAAATCATATTTAAAGCTGAAAATAAAGGAGCCTTCAACATGTTCAAATCAGTTAATATCCTTGTTCAATCATATGAAGTGAGTGACGAGACCCGCCTGGTGGCGTTAAAGCCGGGTTTTTCAAAATTTGAAACATGAGTGCTTGTGTGTTTAGTAAAACAATTTAATAGAGCTTTTCTAGATTGTTATTATATTTTGGGAGTGGGAGGATGCTTTAATGTTGAAAACCTAGTTTTCATTTTCAGCGCTGGATGTTTGGTACATGTCAGCAACTTACTGTCCAAGATATAAAAAATAATTGGACATGACAATGCCGAATGCCGAGAAAGTCCGTATTGAGGTGAGTAGGTCATGGTCATATTAATAGTTTTTTTACAATATATAATGACCATGTGTGGGTGTTTCCATATCATGGCGTTAGGCCTATACCTAACCGTCTTTATTTCACAATTTTAAATATGAATTTTAAATAACTTGCTATTATTTTTTTAATCTTATTTATTTCTCATTTTTAATTACACAAATCTATATGAGCTATTGATATGAGACTTTGGATATTGATTGATAATTTGATCAAGAGCACTGAGCATATTTGTATGCCATTGAGATTAAAAATCGACGATATATGTATTTTTGAATATATACACGCGTGTTTTGTCAAATGAAAGACAGAAACACAGATAAATGAGTTTTAAAAGAGTACAAACAGTGAGCACAATTAGGACAACACATACTTTATGACTTCATTGTCTCATATGTCAGGCTTTCATGTCTCTCTGTTTTGTGTCCTCACAACACATGCTACAATCTTAGAATCGGCTTTCATTTAAACGATAATAGATGTGACTACAGAAAAGTAGGCCTCGCACAGTCGTCAGTTAGTAACGTGCTCTCTCTCTACCTCTCTCTCTACCTCACATTTACCCTGCTGTCATCACAATAAAAAGGGACAGTGTAAATAAAGAAAACTCCGTCATGAACTATTCTCTAACCAACAAGGCAGCATTAATAGGCAGTAGAAGTAAAACACAAAGATACTCGTGTATGTATAAATACAAAAAAAACAATAGCCTAGAAAGCCACAAAGAAAGTACTTATTGACTTGGCAGAAGCCAGAGCAACAGGAGAAAACAGCATTGACGGTACGACAAAACAAAATTGCACACAAACATCAAACATCACCGTAATTTTTGAGCTTTAGGTAGACGTCATCATAGGGTCCACAGCCTGTCCGGTCATCGCACAATTAAAGAGCAAAGTATAGTGGCGAACTGTAAATGGGTGCACCACCAAGCATGCATGATAGGGTCATAAACGCGTTTGATAAACAAGTTTAATAGAGATAGTATGCTAGTGATCATTACAAAGGATCTTACGAAGTCTGTAAATCAGATTATCATAGAAGTCAGGTTGTGATAGGCCTTGTCGAAGAAGAGTTCTTAGATTACTTTTATATTTGGAAAGAAGATCAATGTTACGATAATGAAATTGTGCAAATGTTTTACGAAGTCTATGGTAACGGTAGCCCTGATGGAGCAGCTTTTTTGTAGTTATACAAAACATACGAATATTAAAGTCCTCAACTCGAGTACAAACTCTAGAAAAAATAATAAGTTGATACACATAGACCCCATAAGAAATTGCTCGGGGAACATCCCCATCTAAATGGGGATAATTAACAATATCAAAATTAAAATCATCTATCTTGTCATAGATTTTACTAATAATTTCAGTATTTTCAATAGAGAGATGTAAATCGAGAAAAGAAGCGTTAATATCAGAAACATTAGTTTTTTTTTAAGTTGAAGTTCTTTAGGATATATATTATTAACCATAGCCGAACAGAAAGGGTTGTCAATGTTATCCAGATACCGGGAGGTGTCATTAAAGGCCTCAATAACATCTTCCTGGGTATCTTGTGAAGGACTCAGCATGAAATCTCTTTCATAGCAATATAAAAACAAATCTGCGATAAGGGGTGCACAGTTCGTACCCGTAGGGATACCAACAATTTGTCTATAAACGGTAGTTTCATACCTGACGAGAAAATATTATCTAATAGAAACGTAAGTGATTCACAAACTCTTTGGCAAGTCCACATAGTGTAATTTTACAAACTACCGTAAGTAAAAAAACGCTTGAATATTGTTACTGGCCAAACATGTAGTATTTTCCCTAACAAAAGTTTTGTGAATGAGATCAAAAAGCTTTATCGTCCTTGAATGCTGCTTTTATAGATGAAGCTTATCGTTTATTGCAAATTTTATCAAGAACGTCGCCTGCAATTTTAATATACCAAACTAAATTAATCCCAGAGTTTTCATAAGCTTTAGCACAATATTGTTAAACGTGATCTTTGACGGCAGTAAGACAAGATGTTAAGCGTTTAGAGATATTTATAGTATGTATTATGAACTGAAAACGGGTTTTATATGTTTGTTCATGCAATTTAGGAATCCAGTACTTCGTTGGAAATCTGTATTCCTTTTTGTCTACTATAGCCTTGAAAATCTTGCACTGAGTGATAAGCGTTGAAACAACAGTATCTTCAGTAGATTGCACTGGAGTATACGAATGCATTAGTACTCCCGAGTTTTTGAGATAAAACATTGACGTAAAGGAGGCGCCAAACAATACTTATATTAATAGCTGCTTTTTCAGCAGAAACTAAAACAAACGTATTATGAAATGCCTGGATTTCCGATTTGGAATTACGAAATGGAAACCTAGGTCTAGGGGGAAGTAGGTAGAGGTTAGCCGTATAGAAGTTAATACGGGAATCTATGATGTTAAAAATAATCTTTTTCCGAATAGAGAGGGAATTAGGGTCAGCATGTTCTCTATGACACCATTTAATAATAATACATTTTATACTAAAATCCTCTTTGGATTTGCAGATCTGATCACGGCATGCCTCAAAATCAATCACAGAAGGCAATCTGTACTTCGGAAATTAAGAAAACAAATGCCGATCAAGAAGCAACTGTAAGGATTCTTCACTACAAAATTTATATTGCATAGTTGTTGGGAATCCTAAGCAAAAGAGCTCTTCCCGTTTCTTAATATAGATGGGTAATTCCAGATTAGCCTGGACACAAACTTAAGAAACTTAAGAAACGAAAAATTAACTGAAGAAATAAGAAAATCTTAAGAGATGTATTAGCTAATATTTCAACTAGGATGCGTCATGAACACGAATTTGATTTAAGATAAGATTAAATATTACGGAAGTGAAATTTGCCAGTTGAGAAATATCGTAAGAAGCTTTATGAATACGGGCCCGGATAAATGGAGGAGAATAATCGTTCCTAACCGTTATGTCCTCGATAGCTCCTTGGTTAGAGCGGTGATACAGTAAGTAAACCAGAGACATTCGGTTACATATATCAGAAACTAACGACAGCCTTTACAGTTTGCAATGACGTCCCTTTATTTAAATTGTCTAAATATAGCGAAAGACTATTCCTACGGGTAAATAGTAACAAGAAAGGAAGTGCAAAACCAACAGCAACAATTTTTAAAAGATATTCAACACATTTATTCAAATGGTACAATGGAAAATATTCACTAAATAAATTAGATCCAGTATTATTTTTTTAAAATCCGAATTTAGATTAATGTCCAAATAATATTGGCAAGTGACCCTTTAATAAAAAATGTCAAGTGTTGCTTTAATCCAATTTTAATTATTTTCTGGTTAATTTATTTGCAATACTCCAAATAATCCTATGTCATTTGTAGCATAGATGAGCACAATACGTGTTTATTCTCTCACAATATGTAGTTAATAAATAGCATGCAATATATTCACAATATTTCCTTTAATCTTTATACCGAACACTTAAGCAAATAGTGAACCAAATACTGAATACTCTAAATAACCCTTAATGTCACACTGCCATATGTATACTGTCAATAACGTCATACAACATCACAGAAGCTTTAAGATAAACATGTTATGTAAACAACATTGAATGACAGAAGCACAATGATAAACACAATATGATGTTTATCGTCAATATCAATAAATTATTTACCGTATCCGGAAACTTCTATATGTTACTAATTTAGAATGATGGCCTTGGATGACACAATAACATGTCAACATTAGTTTTTCACATAATGAAGATTCCTGGAACTTGTGTTATTTAATAGGACCATCGTATTTCTTGCCTGAAATAAAAATTTGAATCACATGTTATTGAATAACATTATGTTACACATAAGTCCTATGCGCAGATATTTCAATAAAAGCAATGAGAAGAATTTAGAACAGTTAGACAAAAAATATTAATATCTAACGTGTAAACAGCAGAGCACTAGGCTGTAAGATGAACGGTTTATTGTGGTAAAGTTAAGAAGTAATCTTTCTTAATTTCCCCGACAGTATAGGTAGCAATATGTCGTTCAAACTCCCTAATCTAATCAGGTTAATTTTCTGATTGGTGAGATACATAAACGTTTCTTTTTGACTTCAAGTTCTGTGATATAATTGTTACATGTACCTTAACTGTGAGCAATAATATAATTAGACGATGGCATGTAGAAGTTGATGTCTGGTATTTAATTGTGTTAATAACTTAATGAATGATTACTTTAACTCATTTGGTAGGTTTTCACATAGGTTTTATATACTTGTCTGGATAAGAAGCAAGACCAAAAGTGGTATACAGGTCCAATCGAAAATGTAGCTTGCATAGAACAGTAAACCAACAACACGCATTACAACAAACAGAAATTACACTGTTAATAAACAAGGCATGTGACACCACAAACACAAACGAGTTGACAACAGGGCTACCGCGCCTTGGAACGATCAGGGGAAAACATGTCGCTGGCTGTTTAAAAGAGGTTCTAGGGTGCATCAAAAATCACTCTTATCCTGTCATCCCAAAAAACGGGACAATGTTAATAAAGATATCCCGCCAGGTTATATTCTCTGACAAACAAGGCAGCATTAATAGGCAATTTAAGTATAACATATAGATGATCATGTATATATGAATCTAAAAACAAAATCCTAGAAAGCAACAAAACAAGTACTCAATAACTTGGCAAAAGCCAACTCAACAAGAGAACACACCATTTAAGACAAGACAACAAACATGAAACTCTACCGTCCTTTGAGGATGTACGTAGACGTCATCATTGAATCCACAATCCGCATACAAAGATCAAGGACTATTTATATAAATATCTGGATAAACAACAAGAACACGACGAAGACATTCGCATACCAAGATGACGTCATCTTGATACGACATGCTTGTGACGAGAGCAAAGCGATAGCATCACTCACGCAAATATGTACATGCGTTTCATTTACACTTTTGAAAGAGCTGAAGTTGAAATGTACATGTTTACTGACATGTAAAAGACCCCCGGGAAACCGCCTAAGAGGGGTATCATTCAGATCGTATAGAAACGAGGGGCATTCAATAAATGCGTTGTCATACATATATGAACAGTCACACGTAGAACAAAGTTGACACAACTGATTTAAAAACATCGTATCCAGTATGGTTGTTGTTTTATCGTAAATGTCTTTGAAACAGTACAGAGGAGTGTTTGAAATACCGAACAGGGTATCTGAAACAAACACATCAATGTCCCGATGGCATTTTGGAAGTACCATTAAGTTATCCACTTCTCCAGGAATCGCTTGAATATTGATTATTGACCCATCAAGTAGTGTAGCAGTTGAACTAAATGTTACTTTGCCAAGTAGTGTTTTCAATATCAAACTTGGATTTCCTTTAAAGTGGCCCGCAACTGTGAAAATGGTTTCAGTAACATTTACAGTTTTCGTCGATAATCGCATAGAAAGTCTTTCATTGTAAGGTATTTGAGTCTTGAAATAAAATTGAAGACAGTACGAAGACGAAGAGAGATCAACATCTGTGGTGTTTTTCAGGAAGTGTTGCCATACAGACTCTGTGACTGACTGCGCATTTATCAGGGAGTACGAAGATTTGTGAATGACCCTCACTGCCAACGTCACCTCGCCACTGTCGGTATATATAATGCCTTCTGTGCAGGTGTTTTTGAAGGGTCTCAATTGAAGGGGCGACGTGCATTGAATTGATTGGCATTTGTTCTACAAAGGATAAACTGTCAATAGTTATCATATTTAATTACAAATACAAATTTGATTTTTCAATATTGAGAAGATACTCAAGCAGTCAACGCAGAGAAAGCAGCAAAAACGTTTGATAAAACTTATCGCATACTTCCACAGCAGGCGCAATTACGCATTTCCTACTAGTACTATTACTTTTATTGTTGCTGATTCTAATAATAAGACTCAAAATTTAAAGACATAGTAATGGTTTACGAATATGTGTGTATGTATAAAGTAATCTGTGATTTAACACATGCATTTGATAATAATACTACTGCTACTACTAATAATATAATACAAATAATAATAATAATAATAATAATAATAATAATAACTTCTTTATATTTCGAAGGTACTTATTTACAATGTGGCCGTCTGTAAAAACAAACGGAAAGCAGAAGAACATGAAGTAATAGATAGAGTATGGTCCCATCTAAGTGTTTAATATAAACAACGATATGAGATCATACTCTGTTTCGTAGCATGATGATCCCAGCTGTCAGCCATACTGTAACTCCCAATAACTCGTAGTGAGCGTACTCCATTTATTCTGACAGGTGCTATTTTCAATTTAAATAGTTACACCTGTGCAGATACAAAAGGAATTCCATTGATCATGCTAGGATAACATATTTTATTCATATTCTATTTTAGCAAATCAAGTAATGCCAGTATAGATGCAGCACATATTAAAAGTCGAATGTACCTAAGATCAGGTTAATATATAATTATGGAATTTGGGTGTACGCGATTTTAATGACCTAGGTCAAAGAAACCTTGAGAGAGCACAATAACATCGCATATGGACCGAATTAAAGGTCCCTATTCATTACATTACATAACATTCTGTAACGTTAACTGTCAAAAATAATACAGAATAATGAATTTGCGTTTTTATATCACAACCTATCAGCCGGAGAGCTATAGGTCGATAGATGATTTAGTGTATGATATGCAAATATCCTTTTTTATTCTATGTATAATATACTTTTCAAAAAGGGACTAGCTATTTCTGTTTCTTTTGCGATTGGAAATTTTGAAGCCGTACTAAAATGGGAGTCAATCCTAAAGCATACGTTTTAGAACGTTTTAAGACTTTTACTTTTTGTAATGGTGTTTACTTCTATTTTGATGCGCTTAGAGCCTTTTAAGACATTTACTAAAAAAAAAATCAAAAGGGGCTAACCTCCAAAATTGTTTCTTCTATTTTATGCATGTTTAAGAACTTTTTAAGAATTTTACTAAAAAAAATAATTAAAAAAAGAGGCAGGTCTTAAATTATCATGTCTTCTATTTTTACGCGGTACGACCTTTTTTTTAACAAAATATAATAAAAGGCCTTGTCCCTTAAACCTTTGAAGACATTTGTGAAAACGTGTAAAAAACCTTAGCAGCCTTCAGGGTTGATATCCGAAGGCTGATATGATATAAGTATGGAAAAGTATAATGTTCAAACCGTCAGTGGTTCATATTTCTGTCCCGTCCTACATAGAAGAGTTTTGACCTCGGCTGTGTTTGGCAGCTGATATGTGAGAAGAGTAGACACCGGCAAATAGGATAAACCAGGATAACCACATTGCTTAAGCGGATGCTCAACAGTCTTCTCACCATTACACATTGCACAGAATATATTCTGGTATCTGTAAGAAATGAAATGAGGTTTAACGTCCCATGTACACAATTTGTAATATGGTTAGAGACATTTTCTTTGATGAAAGCATTTAAGCATACAATCGTTATTTAGATGAACGAAATCGCTGAGACCAGACTCTATCTATTACATATTATTTTATATACGGACAAAACTGCAGCGGGAAATGAGATGTAAGAGGAAGATTCCCATCACACTTACCTCCACTAGGTAGCGAACCCACGCGGGCAGATGTATGTAGCCATAAAGCGAAGCCTTATCCACTAGGTATGTCAAACACCAAAGGCAATTATATAGGAGAAAGTCTTCAATTTATCCTCTCTTGTACACTCACAAATATGATTTAACTATGAAATATATATTTACAAGATCTTTAGGACGTATTTAACCTTCCTTATAAATAACTGCGAGTCTGAACTATGTCACAAACACTACAGAGAATCGCTCCTTTTATAGTCAAGTCACAAACACCTCGAAGGATCGATAGTTCGTATAGCCAAGTCACAAACACCTCGGAGGATCGACCAATCTTGTAGCTATATCATAATTATCTTCCGTATAACCATGTCACAAGCACGCCAGAGGATCGATCTTCCTTATAGCCATGTCATAAACTTCCAGAGGATCAATCGTCCGTATAGCCATGTCATAAACACGCCAGTGGATAAAGCTTCCGTATAGCTATGCCATATAGACATGCAAAAAGTGATGGATCAATTCACAAGCTTAGACACTTCATTGGGAGGTAACATTGATATTAATTTTATAAATAATTTTGTAAATGATTGCAATTCATTGCTTATAAATGCTGCAGAAAAGACCGGTAATATAATTCATATAAAACATAATAGAAAGAATCCAGATAATATATATATATAAAAAAAATCTAACAGGAAAAGCAGCAGCATTCAAGGACGACAGTCAATCACAAACACATACAGAAACAAAGACCAAATTTAAAGACGAATAAAAGGCCAAATAAGACATCACAAAAGTAAAAAGGTTCACAAGAGGACAATACCGCCTTGGAACGGTCAGTGGCAAAAAAGGCACTTGGGGTTTAGTTTAAACCAGGTTCTAGGGTGCACCAAACCTCACACTTACCCTACTGTCAACCCAATAAAACGAGACAGTGTAAATAAAGAAATCCCCACCATGAACTATTCTCTAACCAACAAGGCAGCATTATTAGGCAATATAAGTAAAACACAAAGATGCTCGTGTATATATAACTACAAAACAATCATAATCCTAGAAGAAGGTAATCAATGTCACAAGATAACCCTAGGGGCTGGGACTAACTCATGAAAGAATCAATGACGTTGAATGCATTTACATAAGTGTAATGCGATTGTTAAAATATTTTAAATATATATACAGTTATCAAGAAAAACACGCGAATACACAGATGAAATATGAAAAGACTGTTATCATGAACGTTTAAGACGTTCGTAGTATTATCACACATACTGAATGTGTCGACTGACTATATAAGACACTAAAGTGTTGTTAAAGTTATAACAATTTTGATGTGCACAATAATTGAATCCAATTGGTGATTGTCATTAAATGCCTTCTGTTGATGTGATATATTTGATAATTGACCTCCATCGAGATTGTGAATGACGTTCTTCCAGTGAGGACTGATAACGGGCCCACCTCGTGTCCCGGGGGTTGTTGATTCTATAACCTGGGCATGTTGTCCAGGTACAGAGACCGTCTCCACCGCTCATTACGTTATGCGTGGATTCATGTGTCGAATCACCTAGAGGGCCTACACACCCTAAAGGCTTAGCTCCACTCCGAGAGGCTTATTTCCAAGTTTGCATTTATTATTACTTTTGCCTTCTTGTTTGTCTGTTTGTGTGTTTGCTTTTGTTTTTTGTGGTTGACTGTCCTCCGCGAATGCTCCTTTTCCTGTCCGATCTTTTTATATTTCTTGAGGCTGTAATGATACATACTTTTAGATGTCGGTTTATTAACACAACAATCTTATACAATTCTCTGTTCCCAAACAAATCATTATCTAGTCAATATATGTGAGCCACGCTCTAATTATGATGTGTAGTATACATATTCTACAATACCATATATACTCATTGACATATATACAAATATAGCACCTCACCGTTAATCCACCGTTAACCAATGCACCTCAATGTGTCTACTATACAACATTATCAAATTAATATCGTTCAATTAATGATCGATTACATTATATCTAATAAAGTTAACATCTGAATCATAGGCTAATGTTTGAGAAACATAAACATATAACCGGATGTAGTAACAACGCCAAACAAGATGGCGACGCCCACTGAATACAAATGTACGATAAAATTGAAAATAACATATACTGACCACATATTGCCTGTGAATTTCGCCGTTTTCAACTTCTGCCCAAACGAAGCAACTTTCAATCAATCCCGGCTATGACTGAAGAGCAATGCATCTTATAACCAACGTTCTGCCCAGAACAGTATTTCCCACGTTCATTCCATGATACACGTGGCTAATCTACACAAAAGGATCCTTATGCAAGTTTGCCCTTAGAGAGATAGACTGTAAAATACTTATATTTTTACATGCATTAACATACAGTATAGACTTATTGAACGGCCCTGCCGTTAATATTCGTAATCATTGTCTAACTAAAAAGCTACTTTTAAAGCTACCTTGTTTCAGAAGAGTTCTTAAATTACTGTCATATTTGGAAAGAAGATCAGGGTTACGAAACTACAATTTTGCAAATATTTTACGAAGTTTTTTAGTAACGCTAGCCCTGATGGGGTAAATTGTTTAAGTTAAACAAAGTTTACGAATATTAAAGTCCCCAACTCGAGTACAAGCTCTAGAAAAACGAATAAGATAAGACACATAGACCCCATACGAAGTTGCTCGGGTAACATCCCCATCTAAATTGGGATAATTAACAATAGCAATATTAAAATCATCTCTCTTGCCATATATTTTGCCAATTATTTCACCATTTTCAATAGAAAGATGTAAACCTTTCTGTTGTTTTTTGTCTCTTTCATAGTATTATCAACTCCTTGTTTGCAGTGCAGTGCGGACCTACGATGCCATTGCGTTCGGATGCTGTGGTTTCTATAGGACCCTATATCTCATTTTTTCAATAACATCTGCCTGGGTATCTGGCGAAAGACTCAACATAAATTCTCCTTCATAGCAATATAAAAACAAATCTGCGACAAGGGGTGCACAGTTTCTATCCATAGGGATACAAACAGTTTGTCTATAAACGGAAGTTCCATACCTGACGAAAATATTATTTAACTGAACTTTATGGCAAGTCCAGATAGTGTGATTGTCTAACTGCCTGTATTACAAAACGCTTTAATATTGATATAGGTCAAACACATAGTATTTCCCTAGCAAAAGCTTTTTGAATGAGAGCAATAAGCTTGTCTTTGATAAGGTTGTGTGGTAAAGTTGTATATAGTGTAAACAAATCATAAGTACTGTGAAGAGTTTGGTTGAACCTACTGTCTGGCGACTGTTGAATCCAATTGCTATTGAAGTGTTTTTTTACAAGTCGATATTAAGGTGACAATGTCTTTTAGGTAGCGTTTTGAAGTTGCTGTCACAGCTTGCTTGCCTGTTTCTTACAATAATATGCAGGCTAGCCGCTACTCTAGTTTTAAACTTTCTCTCGTACTGGCTTTCGTCTGACTGTTCTTCGTACTACCTCATCAACACACCTGTGTATCAACCGCTATGTATTCACCTTGTCTGGGAAACGCAAAGCTTCGCCGACCACATGGGATGGAACCTCGACGATATGTAGACCTTCAGACTTTATCTCTCATCTGTTCATGTATACCAGTGTCCCATAAACTCACTCCCTGTCAGTAAAACGCAATGCTTCGAAAGGCATTAGGTATCTAGAACGACAGAGATCCTGTAAAACCTTAGCTTGTATTATCGACGTTAATATTAATCTAGTGGTGTCTAAGAGATTGCTTTATTTCAACCGTGAAAATCAGTAAACATCTTTCGAAATACTGTTTTGCATACACAGCGTTACACAAAAAACCCTAATCACATACGTAACCCCTTCCATTTGATAGTAAAAATAAACATAAACATGGAACAGGAAAAACAGCATTCAAGGACAACATACAACCACAAACACACACAAAAAAACAAGAACAAATTTAAAGATAAATAAAAGGCCAAATAAGACATTACACATAAACCAATATTTCAGCATTTATTATAATGAAACGTTTTCAGAACATTTACATTCCTTCTATAGCTATTTCCTGTATAAGGCTGAATAAAAGAAATTATAATAGACAAATAGCCCACTTCTCAAAAAAAAAACACTTTTTGTTTTATTTTATGCCAAATAATTTGTTTCAACACGTATAAAGTCTGCTGAGATAGTTGGCACAAACATTGTCCGACCCTTTAATCGCCACTATTTCAAAGGTATAGTTTTGCAAAAATAGTGTCCAGCGCATTATCCTGCCACATAAATCTTACACCTCTGAATGTAAGATAACGTTGCATTGTCAGTTTGTATTATAAACTGCCTACCGTAAAGGTTTTAAGGAATTTCTTTATACCAAACACTATTCCGAAACATTCACTTTCTATCACGGAGTAGTTTCTTTCCCGTTGTAATAGCTTTTTGCTAGCATAGACAGCTGGGAATGTCCCATCGTCGCACTTCTGTAACCGAGCAGTCCATATACCCGTGTATGATGTGTCATTCAGCAGCACAAATGTCCTGGCGAAGTCTGGTAACCGCAGGATTTTAGCTTGTATTTATTTTTCATTAAATGTTTTGAACGCCCGATCTTTTTCAAGACCATTCTACTTTATTTGGTCATCCTTTCTGTGTCAAGTCCGTGAGAGGTGCATCAACTTCAGCGAAAGACGGGATAATCTTTCTGTAGTGTTCAGCTAGTCCCAAGAAAGCCCTTACCTATTTATTGTTCTAAGGTCGTTCAACGTTCATAATCTTATCCAACTCATCTCTTCCATTCGAACTATGCCATTGCCAACAATATGACCTGTGAACCCTATGTTGTCGTGACTTTGGGGGTCCCAAAATCTGGCATGTCTTATGCGTGTGAATACGTCCCTCAACATACAAAGTTGTTCATTCCATTTAACTGTATGCCCGAGTATGTCATCGACATAATTATCGGCATGCCGGCACCTATCCAACTGCTTTCTAATCATTCTATTGAATGTCGCTCCAGAGTTTACATCTCAAACGGCATCTTGCGAAACTGAAAGGTTCTAATTTGGGTTGAAAAGGCCGTAAGGTGTTGTGACCTCTCCTCAACTGGGATTTGCCAGTATCCTTTGCTTAAATCTATATTTGTACAAAACTGGTCGCATGGTACCTTTTCAATCTGTCATCTACATTGCCCATAGTTTCGAACTTTTCGACAGCATTTAACTTTCCTAAATCAATGCAGAACCTGTTGGTGTTGTCCTTCTTTTTCGCCATATATATCGGAGAGTTATATTTTGAAACGGCTGTTTGATGACTCCAGCGTCCAGCATAGTATTGCCCTCAGTATCAACATATGCCCTCTTTGCACAGGGGATTGATTACAGCTTTACACTGATCCGTTCTTTGATGCTCAACCAGAGATGTGTTTCCAGGATAGTCTGTAAACATGTCGGTGAACTCTTTAAGCAACTGTTGAACTTGTTCCTTTTTGCTCATGTAAGAGTTGATCATATATCTGGACATCTCGGTAGGTTTTGTTACCAGGTATGTTTACAAGCTCTAATAAGCTTTCATCGTCGACTAGCACGGCCTCCTCATTGTCCTCAGCCTCTATCACGGCCACACTATGTTTCGACTCTCATCTTTCCTCTCGTGTACTTCATGTTTTTTAAGAAGGTTAATATGATAGGTTGCAACTTTGCCTCCAACCTGTACTCTGTAGTCCCTTTTGCACGACACATACGAAATATTACAGTCTCGGTTTGATTGAAACTGTTCATGAGCAGTAGTGTGTTATGCTAGCTACCGCTCACGCCCTCTAGCCCCGGGTTGAGCAGAACTCAATATTCATAAAATCAATAGTACACAATATAAACCATCCCGAAGATGACATGCATACGGGTGTGGACATGGAGTCATATGCTTCCCCATGTCGTACGGCGTATGGTCCCAGTATCTAATAAAATTAAATGCCCCGAAGAGCGAAATAAACATAACGGAATTTAGTTGGGAGCAGCAGTTATGAAGCCTGCGTATCACAAGTAACAGCCAAAAGACTAAATTAAAAAGCAGACAACATATCCTATAAGTGGTTAAACAATACCCAGAGCCTTTTATCGGCCGGAGCAGTGAAACCACCGAATCAAAAATTAAGTAAGAAAACACAAGAAATTGAAAATGTGACCGATAACTAAATATAAATATCGGGCTCAGCGATCTCCAAAGATCGAATGAATAACAGTACTGATTGCAAGCGCGGGGAGACATTTTACTGCCGCCACACTGCACAAGCAACGCCACTGCGCTATAAAAAAAGTATGATAATGAACCTTTGAAAACGGCCGAGCACGACACATACGAAATATTGCATTCTCGGTTTGATTGAAACTGTTCATGAGCGTTAGTATAATATGCTAGCTACCGCTCACGCCCTCTAGCCCCGGGTTGAGCAGAACTCAATATTCATAAAATCAATAGTACACAATTTAAACCATCCCGAAGATGGCATGCATACGTTTGCTATGGGCAGTCGATAATACGCTTACACTTTATCAACAACTGAGGGGTGTCTCCGTTTGGCTGATTTGTCGTTATGATGCTCGTATTTGCCTTAAGCTTCGAACAAACTTTCTTTGGCCACCTTGAATGTCTCCTCTAACCGCTGGCGAAGATCCAGCACATATGCATATGTGCTATTCATATGTGCTTCTCGTCTCATGTGGCTCTCCTCTGTCCATAGTTCCTTAAGATCTTGTAATGGCTCTCTTACAGATATACCATAGAGCAGTTCAAATGGTGAGAACCCTGTACTCGGTCTTGTGGCTTCTCTTGGCACATTTTCCTTAACATGCTCTTTAGCACGCAGTTCATTCTTTCACATAATCCATTGCTCTTGGGATTATACGATGTTGTGAAAAGCTGTTTCACCGACACCAGACTACTTACTTTCTTCATGAGGTTTGATGTAAACTGGGTTCTCCTGTCACTCAGAATTTCGGTCGAGAACCCAACTCTTTCCAATATAAATAACAACGCTTCGGTTACTCTTTCTGTTTCAATCCTGGGAAGAGCGACTGCGTCTGGATACCGGGTCGCATAGTCAAGATATATCTGTTGCTCTTGTCTGACACCGGCTTGATCGGGCCGATCAAATCCACAGCTAAACCGTGAAATGGTGCGTCAATAATAGGCATTTCTCCCAAAGGCACTTATGATACCCTGCCTTATGGTGTCAATTTCTGACATACATCACAGGATCGACAAAACCTAGTGACCTCGCCTGTAATGCCTGGCCAATGGAAACTGCCCATGATTCTATCTCCTGTTTTCTTTGAAGACAAGTGTCCACCAACAATCTATTCACTGGCCAGCTCCATCACCCGTTTTCGAAAACGTGTTGGCACGACAACTTGCTTTTTTTCTGTGTTTGATCCGCTTCTCTGCTCAAATATCCTGTACTGGACAACTTCCTGATTGTATATATAAATGTGATCCTTACTGATGTACTCATTAACTTCTTTTTATCTGCATAATACCATAACTTGGCCAATGCCTTATCATATGTTTGAGCCGCTTTCAACCCCTCTATATGAATGTCGTTATCTACAGCTGGAGTTGAAACGTTCAATGCTTTGATGGACTTCTTATTCCGCACGACTAGTGCTCGAGTCATAACTGCAGCTGTTATTTTCTTAGGTCCCACCCAACTTTGATCTGGCCTGTCTCGAGCGCCATAGTGGTTACCAATCACCAGGTCGCATATCAATGACGTTGGCACCATTGCTTCGATTTCACCTTGATAGTACGGTGTACCAACCATTATCCTTGCTTCTGGGACTATCTTAGTACATCCGCCTATCGTGATCAGGACATACTTCTTGTCCAGTAACTTATCATCCCGAATCTCGTAGTACGTTCACCTCTCTATCCCCAACATAGCGTTTCTTTATTTCCAAATAACGTTCACCTTCGGAGCACAGCCCCGAGATAAGTGGCACTGACTCTCTACTTGCACGTTTAAGTTGTCCATCCTGAATATTGTCTTAGATAGAAACACGTTTAACAAAGTGATCATGACCAAGGATCTTACGAAGTTTGTAATTCACGTCACCATAGAAGTCAGGTTGTGATCGCCCTTATCGCAGAAGAGTTCTTAAATTACTTTTATATTTGAAAAGCAGATCAGGGCTACGATAATAACACTTTGCAAGGTTTTACGCAGTTTATGGTAACGGTATCCCTGATGGTGTAGATTTTAGTTATAGAAAAATTCCGAATAATAAAGTCCTCAACTGGAGTACAAGCTCTAGCAAAACGAATAAGTTGAGACACATAGACCCCATACGAAGTTGCTCGGGGAACATCCCCATTTAAATGGGGGATAATTAACAATATCAAAATTAAAACCATCTCTCTTGTCGTATATTTTGCTAATTATTTCACCATTTTCGATGGAGAGATGTAAGAAGCGTTAGTGTCGAAAATATTAGTTTGTTAAATTGAAGTTCTTTAGGGTATATATTATAAACCATAGTAGGAAAGAAAGGGTTGCTAATGTTGAATATGTCATCCAGATACTGAGAGGTGTCATTAAAGGCTTTAATAACATCTGACTGGGTATCTGGTGAAAGACAATTTGTCTATATACGGTCGTTCCCTACCTCACGAAATATTATCTAACAGGAAGATGAGTGCTTCACAAACTTCTTGGCAAGTCCACATAGTGTAATTGTCTAAACTGCCGTTAGTAAAAAACGCTTTTATATTATTACAGGCTAAAAATGTAGAAATTTCCCTAGCGAATGTTTTTTAATCAGAGCAATCAGCTTGTCTTTGAAAAAGTAAATAAAACATATATTATACCTTTTCCAGTCAGAGACGTAATACATTTTAACTTGATGACACAACGTTTCCACCGACTTGTCATAAACCAGCCAAAGACCTGTAGTGTTACAGTCTTTAATACTACTTGTACATATCGTAGCGTTGATGTCAACATCTTGCGGAGGTGTGAATACTATATAACAATCGTTTCGTTGTCGAACTGCTCCCAGCATCTCAGGGAGTTTGCTTGGAAATGAGCCACTGAACGCAATACATCTGATATATAAAAAAAGTTATAAAAACAATCACACAGGCACAGATATAGGAACATTTATATGTCTGTCTGTATGTCTGTTTGTCTGTTTGTCTGTCTGTCTGGCTGGCTGGCTGACTGACTGGGTTACTGGCTGTCAGACTGACAGTCTGCCTGCCTGCCTGCCTGCCTGCATGCTGCCTGCCTTCCTGCTTGTTCGTTATTTAACATCTCAAGATTTCCTTTTAAACGCACATCAACTAAAATTAGCATTTAACTGCAGAACAATAGAAAGCATCTTTCTTTGATTCAGTATACAAAAGTGCCCTCAGTGGTTTGTTCTCTAGTTGCTCTGACTTCTGCCAATTAATTGTGTACCTTCTTTGTCGCTTTTTAGTCTATTGTGTTTTTATATTTATATATACACGAGCATCTTCGTACTTTACCTATTGGTTAGAGAATAGTTCATGGTGGGGATTAAACCATAGGCGGCCTTTTTCGCCACAGACCGTTCCAATGCGGTATCCATATTGTCAACACTTGTGTGTTTGTGATGTCTTATTTTGCCTTTTATTCATTTTTATATATAGTTGTTTTTTGTTTCTGTGTGTGGTTGTGGTTGACTGTCGTCTCTGAATGCTACATTTCCTGTCTATATTTGTATTTTAGCACCGGTTCCAAACTACCAGTGTACAGTTATAATAGCCTAATGTGTTCTCTATGCCACTTCCAAGAAATGAGCATGTTTAAAGGTAAGTGTGCTATATAGTTGTCGTGAACGATAACAAGCACATTTCACTACCGTCCATGACCAGTCTCAATTAAACCGAGACTGCAATATTTCGTAGTATTTATCGTGTTCGGCTGTTTCCAAAGGTCCACTCTCATACTCTTAAACTGCAGAAAATATACATAACCATTGGTATGCACGTACGTCTATTGCAAAGCTACATATCCCAAATTTGTGCATGATATATCAGCCATTTAGTTGCAAAGCTTAGCAATGCTTCCTCTTTGGTGGGGGTGTACGTCGTTTTAGATGATATCACACATGTCGACAGGCCGGGCCGGGCCAAAACTCGGAAAAATCTCTTGTTTTCGCACGAAATGACATCATCGCATTTGTTTTCTATTCTGACAAGTACGTATTTTGTGTATTAGTTTGCCAGTTACATGTATTTTAGATGTAGTCCTTTACAGGGTCTTTAGATTTTTACGAAATATTAAAATAATGCTGGCGAGAATATGTATGCGCGTACCGTAATGGATTGCTCGACAGTCCTTCTGAGAATCCTTTTTGCTTTTTTTATATCTTGGTAAATTCAGATTTTGATATTTTCTTGTAAAATAATTTTAGTCACGGAAAGTATGAGAGCGATACGCTATCGAAACTATTAGTTTATTCCTAATAAGATGACATGATAGAGCGCAAAACTAAATATGTTTCCCGATGAATTATCTCGCATACTAGTTTACTTGGCGTAACTTGGCCTAACTTTCGTGTTATGCGTTGTATGCATTGTTTCTTCTTTCTGTCCATCATTTTGAAGGTATATTTGTTCTATGAATTTTCTATTTCCTGAGCTCAAGTCACAAATGTCTTATTCCATTGACACCGTCAGTTATTCAGCATGAGGCATCGCGAAGACGTTTGCGGGACGCGTTACTTTGTGTGCTACTGTGTTTGATATACATTGACCAGCAAGAAATACAGTATTTGGTCAGTTATTTTTAGATATGTACCTTGCTTGGTTTATCATGTTTCATTCATTAAACGTCTCAATCAATGGGCATTATATTAACTAAAAGTCTTAAAATATGTTTGAATTGTTAAGAGGTGGTTTCACCCAGTTTCTGTCTTAGTATGTATTAACAAAGCAGCAAGCAAGTAAGCAAGCAAGCAAACAAACAAACAAACAAACACCCAACATACAAACAAACAAACAAACAAACAAACAGGCAGGGAACATTTCTAAATTGCCAATATATTGTTTTATTCGATTTGACACAGAATTACCGGGCTGCATTGCTGAAAATCACACCGCGGGTAAATGTCGGAAAGCTCTCTCTCTCTCTTTGTCTGAGTGTCTGTCTATCTATCTTTTGGTAGTAACAAATTATTGAACTATAATGTGTATATACATTTACACAAGGAAAATTAGGAACTTGAAGCTTGTTTTGTTTAATATAACTTATTACTATTTAAAGTCAAATTATACTCAAAACAGTGTTTTCCGATGGTGTGGGAGTACAGATAACAGTCAGATATGCATATAAACAGGATTATGTTCAAAATAAGGGGCAAACAGTGTATATTATGACACATGGAACTATGCAACTACCTCAGTAAAATATTTGGCATGAAATATTTTATGAACTGATGGAGTCATAAAATATTGTAATTCTTTTTGGAAAAATGGTTTTGTTGTCTCGACATGAAAATAAAAGGAAACATGCACAACTGTGTACACAACAAGCTTTATATTTTCCATGAGTGTCTGTATATGACTACTTTTAGTAACAATAATGCTCATTACAAACCGGTATTCGTTGCGGTATTCTAAATATAGCATGGGCTTGGTCACGCCGCTTTCCAGGAGTGACCTGAGCCAGAAGTGAAAGGCCACGCAAATTAAAACATGCCGGGCAAATTCTTCAAAATACATTTTGAGAGTTGTTAATTAATTAGTAAATAACATGTATTAACATGATTAAAATGAGAGCATTTATTTTTACCAAAAGTATTTTTTAAACATGAAATTGTGAGATTAACCCCTACGCAAAAAAACAGGTATTTCTTTTACTGCGATTATGCATGTATACAAATAATGCGCCCCCCACGGAAAGTTCATGTATCACATTTTTGTTATTACAGAAAATTAGTTTTTCACATTCAGATTCTTTCATGTAACTTTTAATTACGCTGAAGTGTTTTCCTTTACCGAAGTTTGCCCCCATTTTACGTTTAGCGGCAAACGTTATAATGGTTGTTATAGGCCTTGAGCCAGAACCCGGGTTATCCTGATTACAAGGCCATCGTGCAATTCACTGGGCCACATACTGTATGCACTCCAGGAGGATGACTGCATTGAAAAGCATGTAACTAAAATGTTAAAACTTCTAATCAAAACGTTATATCCAAGAAGCTGGCTTCACAACAGTCATTATTTGTTTATAGCAACTTTGGCATCAGGTTAATGTATATCGAGTTGAGGTATGTTTTTGTGTGTGTTGTTCTAAGGATTATAGTCACTTTGCCAGTTAAACAAAAGGAGAATCCTTCAGTTGCAGGGCATTATGTCTAGACTGTCTCGAGTTGCAATATGTCTGTAAACCTAGCGCATTGCTATGTTTTGATTGGCAATATCAATTAATGGCACAGGCTATGGGATAATAAAATATGGATATAAAATAAGGAACGGGAAAAGTAGCATTCAAGGACAAGACACACAGAAACAAAAAACAACTTTAAAGATGAACAAAATGCCAAATTCGAGATCACAAACACTAAAAATGCCGACAACAGGGCCACGGCCCTGGAACGGCCAGTGGCAAACAAGGCCGCCGGGGGTCTTAACCAGGTTCCAGGGTGCATCAAACCCATCACCTACCCAACTGTCATCCAAATAAAACGGGACAGTGTAAATAAAGAAATAACAAACTTATTAGAGGACCAGACGTTTATGCTACGTGCAAAATATCATTTTAAAGGATTTTCTGTGTAACGCAATGTAATAGTAACATGCGAAGTATAAGACGACTAGCTTTGTAGTTTCAGAGTAATTTTTATAGACATTTCTATATAACTGTATGTAACACTGTGGCCCGGAACGGGTCAAATTTGACCCCAGGGTTATCATTTGAACAAACTTGGTAGAGAACCACATGCAAAATATAAGACGTATATCTCTTGTAGTTTTAGAGAAGATTTATATTTCTAAAGTATCCATTACATATACAAACACAGTACATATATCTTATTTTATATTGATAACAATTACATATGTACTGCAAATAACATGAATAAAGCCTCATACTCAGTTATCAGCTCATGCCTTTTATTCTAATTTGTTTAAGGGTCACATGGCGAACTTGAGTAACATTCAAACATTAAAATAAGTATCTCGTTTATTAACCTTGCCTCATTTTGACTTTTAGAACCGCTTGCATAGGATCACAAAAACTTGAGATTTCAACCCTTTTCCATATTCTATCTAAATGTTCAAGTATACAACTAATGCATTATTATCAAAATTTAGTAATATGTAAAATCAATTTACCTTGAACAATTTAAACACTTAACTTTAATGACTGAAAGTATGCAAGTCATATTGAAGACCAACAGGACGCTGTGAGTTTTAAACTGATTCAAATTGTTGCCTTAAAATTAACTCATACTATGTATACAGTATATTAATCTTTATTATTTTAAATAAAGGTTTAGGAAGGTAACAATTATATTATTTAGCAAAATAGATTACTGTAGAGCAAGAATGGTGCTGCGCCATCATTTGGTTTATGTTTTAACATGTGTCAGTATATTTAAATGTGCTATTATGTATAGATGTTCATCAATGTATTCACAAGTATGCACCTTTATATATCTCATATATATATTTATCACATGAAACTGCTTGTATTCCGTATAATATACACATTACGTATTTTCTTATATTAACCATGTGTAATACAAGGCGACCGAATCACTCATCACATATTGGACGTGTACATGTAGCATATACTGTTTCATAGAACACGCTTTTTTTTATTAAAGAAACCTGTTGTGTTTTTTTAAAAGGGAGAGATAACTCTAATAAAAGGAATCAGCTACCATGTTGGCACTGCTATCATTGTGTTTTTGCTTCTCCTCCCAGTAATAATTCGCAACCTGAGATGGTAGCGAAAAGGTGTCTGGCTTGTTAGCATATTTTCACATTTATCGACGTTTTTACGTTTATCGTTGCTGCAAATCACTTGTAAAATATTGCGGTGAGGAAATAGCTCAAGCTACGGAGCTTTATAGATATATAGATGGACATTTCTCACTGTGTTTTCAAGGTAATTACTGAAATTGACATACCGGACTACTTGTCATTACGCGTATTCACTGACCTCTTTCCGTTGAGCAACCCACTCTTCTGTTGAATGTCTCTCTTTCATATCGTCTTATCAAGTTTCAGTAAAGGAAGTCATTAGCAATTCACTTGTAAAAGGAGTACTTCACGCAAACAGTAAATATAGATATAGATCAAACAGGAAAAACAGCAAACAAGGACGACAGTCAAACAGAAACACAAACAGAAACACAGAATAAATTTAAAGATGAATACAATGCCAAATAATACATCACAAACACCAAAGGGTTGACAATAGAGCTACCGCCTTGGGACAGTCAGTGGCAAAATGTTTGCCAATCGAGTAGAAAAACAACATTTAACAGAAAAGGCCAATCGAATAAAGTCAATGAAAGATATCAATACGCAATAGACGACAGAGGACTGCGTAATCCATTAAAGCTAACCAACAATCGTCCTGGTTGGATGATGTTCTATTCTTGCAATGTTTGATTATGTGTAGATGCATATTTTACGTTGGTAAAGATATCTTTAAATTAAAGAAATATAAAAATATCGGACAGGGAAAGTAGCATTCAAGGAGGACAGTCAACCACAAAACACAGAAACAAACACGCAAACAGACAAACAATGAAGGCAAAAGTAATAATAACAGTAAACGACATCACAAACACAAAAGGATCGACAATAGGGCTACCGCCTTGGAACGGTCAGTGGCAAAGTAGGCAACTTGAGGTTTAAACCGGTTCTTGGGTGCACCAAACCTCACAATTACCCTACTGTCATCCCATTTAAACAGGAAAGGGTAAATAAAGGAATCCCCGCCCTGATCTAATCTCTAACCAACAAGACAGCATCAATAGACAATATAAGTAAAACACAAGGCAGCTTTCAGTCATTACGCTTCACTTTTCACGTGTGCGATGACTGGACTACCTCTTGGGACTGTATGATTGTACCTACTGAAATCCTAAGTAAGAGAGGTGGGTGCACGAGCTTTCGTTCCTCGGGTTTTCTGGTCGTACCCTAGATTGGTTTTCTCTTTAGCTGCAACTACTATGATTGTTTAGTACGATTCTGCATACATCTTGAGAAGTTTATTAATTTGTATGTGTTTCTTTAGTTAGTTTGTCTGGATGTGGACTTTATTGTTAGAGAATGCCTTTTGATAGGATGTAGTTTTGTTTACACTGTCTTGTCTATTTGGGTGCTGAAGACAGGATAATAGCGAGGATTGTGCGCATATAAAATCGATTCAAGCTAACCAGCAGTCGTTATTGCCTACTGACCGTTCCAAGTCGGTAACACTGTCTTCACCACCTTTTCTGTTGTTTTTTGTCTCTTTCATTGTATTATCAAGTCCTTGTTTGCAGTACAGTGCGGACCTACGATGTCATTGCTTTCGGACGCTGTGGTTTCTATAGGACCCTATATCTCATTTTTTTAAGTTTATTTTGCTTCCACTAGCTGGTAGTTAAGAACATGAGTCCTTGTCTATATTTAGATGATTTTAATTGATTGTTTTCACTAGACAATTACCTGTATGCTGCATTGATTTGATTGGTTATTGAATCTAATCACAAATGCCGTTTGGGCAGTTATCATGTTGATCAAAAGTCTTGAACAATAACAGGTTGCAATTTAGACTTTTAAATCAAGATTATTACATTCAATTTTAGTATTTGCACAGCCGTCTTGTATGATATTAATTTAAAAGTGATTAGTTTCGGACATTCAAAGTGCGACTGTAATAATAATAATAATAATAATAATAATAATAATAAATAATAACTTTATTTTAAGAAGGTAACATATTAAGACATAGCATTTACAAAAATATACAAGTCTTGTTTACAATATGGCCATCTATAAAACTACATAATGTTACAATACATGCATATAGTGAAAGATAAAACCGTACATGCATCATTATACAACTTCAACCAGACAGACAAATTTATTATACTTAATGTAATGTTAC
Source organism: Cyrtodaria siliqua (assembly GCA_037043455.1). Taxonomy (NCBI): domain Eukaryota; kingdom Metazoa; phylum Mollusca; class Bivalvia; order Adapedonta; family Hiatellidae; genus Cyrtodaria; species Cyrtodaria siliqua. The sequence continues at coordinate 176,088 of JAWPHD010002671.1, read as the reverse complement.
AAAATACAATATATTTTCATTCTTTCATTGAAAGAAAGGATTTGGTTTTAAACTTAAATGTACTTAAAGAATTTGAAGCTCTTATATCAACGGGAATCATGTTCCAAACTACCATTCCTGAATATCCAAAAGTACGTTTAAGAATATTTGTTCTAGGTTTTAAATGAACTATATCCTGCAGCAGATCTTAAGTTATAATTTGAATTTGAAGAGGGGGTTATTAAATTGGTTATGTAATCCGGAGTTAAATTGTTAAGTGATTGACTGCAATATTTCGTATGTGTCGTGCTCGGACGTTTCCAAATGTCCTTTATCATACTCGTTTTTATAGCACAGTGGCGTTGCTTGTGCAGTGTGTCGGTAGTAAAACTCCTCCCCGCGCTTGCAATCAGTACTGTTACTCATTCGATCTTTGGAGATCGCTGAGCCCGATATTTATATTTAATTATCGGTGGTACATTTTCAATTTCTTTTGTTTTCTTACTTAATTTTTGATTCGGTGGTTCCACTACTCCGGCCGATAAAAGGCTCTGGGTATTGTTTAACCTCTTATAGGATATGTTGTCTAGTTTTTGGCTGTTAATTGTGATACGCAGGCTTCATAACCGCTGCTTCCTACTAAATTCCATTATGTTTATTTCGCTCTTCGGGGCATTTAATTTTATTAGATACTGGGACCATACACCGTACGACATGGGGAAGCACATAACTCCATGTCCACCGCCGTATGCATGCCATCTTCGGGATGGTTAAAATTGTGTACTATTGATTTTATAAATATTGAGTTCTGCTCAACCCGAGGCTAGAGGGCGTGAGCGGTAGCTAGCATATTTCACTACCGCTCATGAACAGTCTCAATCAAACCAAGACTGCAATATTTCGTATGTGTCGTGCTCGGCCGTTTCCAAAGGTCCATTATCATACTCGTCTTTATAAATCATAACTCCTGTGTGATAATCACATCTGCGTTGAAAGGTAAGCCACTGGAGTTTCTTAAACAGTAGTTTAGACGGTGCTTTTTATAAGTTTCGCGAGAATGATTCGTGCGGCCCTCTTCTGGAGATTAAGTATTCTATTAATAGAGAATTTATTTGTTTGGCCCCATGTTATACAACCATAATCAAAAGTAGACATAAGAGTTATAGAAAAGTTTCTTCATTTAAAAGGTTAGATAATAACAAATCCTTTTCAATAGATTAATTTTCATAATTCTTTTTTACTGTGAGGAGAAAGAATTGAAGAAAGTGTTTAATTGAAGTTTATATCATATTGTTTAGTAAATGATGACAATTGTAAATAATCGAATCTTGTTTTAAGGAATTGTTATTTAGAACATATAACTAAAGGTGTGAAATATTGTAAACAATTCTCTAATTAATAACGTTAAAGATGGGTTATATTAAATGTATTTGCATAACATTATATTTAAAGCATAGTATGTGTAATATATTACAATTTATATAGAGTATTTGAACTTTAGATCAGAACAGTAATGAAAGTGGAAGAATTGGTACGAGGTTAGTGTATGGAAATGTAGGAGTAATGACGTCATAGGGACATATGCTGTGTGAGTGTGAGAAATATGGTTGTTATTGCCAAAATTTCTCTGCCAAAGATGATTTATTATCATTATATTTCCTTTACAATGTTATTTTGGTCATTATCTTAGTTTTTAGAATTTAAGGGTATAACACTTTATATTATAACGAACATTAAAACGTGAACATATATTTCTAAAGTTATATAGCGATTCGCTGATTGCTTTTTATAAGTATGCACATTTTAAGTGCATACAGCAATTGTGTATTGCCATGTGCGTATCGTAATTTAAGATTATGTAATGTAAGTGCATACAGCAATTGTGTATTGCATGTGAGTATCGTAATATAAGATTATTTTTTGTAAGTTCATACAGTAATTGTGTAATGCCATGAGCGTATCTTAATTTAAGATCATGTAATGTAAGTGCATACAGCAATTGTGTATTGCATGTGCGTATCGTAATTTAAGATTATGTAATGTAAGTGCATATTAGAGTGTATTTCAGTTCAGTTTGCTATATTTACCTTCTATTCTTGGGCATATTGTAAGTGCTATTGCATTTTACGTATTGTAATTTTAAGATGATGTGTATAGTATATATTATAATAATACACTGCTTATTACTGTTGTTTTATTTAGAACAGTATGTGATAATATTCTATGAATCTATACAGTATGTTGTTAATCGTGACATATTTGTATGTGCTATTCATTATATTTCAGTTGATGAATACGAATGTGAGTAAGAACAGTCATGTATAAAAGAAGATGAAAACATGGAATGGATATGAGTAATACTGTGACCCCACCATTAAGGAAAGCCCCCTATGAAACCCCGATTACAGTGATGATGATATTCAAATGTTTATTGAAATAATGCTCTGATTTTTTTTTCCGAACTTCCTAAGTTTTGAAATTGCTTCAGCGGTTCTGTGACAATAAAACAAATCGAGGCCAATTCAAGTAATTCATTCGGAACAAGTGTATCAGTTACTGTACACTGTGTTCTGTTGAGCCAAGTACTGCAAAGAACTTTCTTTTTTTTAGACAGACAGCTTAAACAGTGTCTAATTGTGTCGATTCTCTGCCAAAGACGTACTGTGAAACAGTAGTAAACTGGGCAACAAACCAACTGATGCAGCATATATACGTTTTGGTTCTACATCACCGTCCAATTATTTTCATTTTACATGTATTGGATTCACATCGAGCTATTAAATTGGGTGATGTGAATATCTTCTGATTTACGTGGTCTGGAGGATCTAAATTTTGTCGAAAAGACACATACACTTGACAGGGAGTAATCCCCAACGACGTTAGAGCAGACGAACAGAGTTAAGAATTTAGAATTTCCGGAAAGGTAATATGTCACTACGTACAATGTCATCGAAGAGCCCACGAATTAGAACTAGCCAGACATTTGTTCTAAATCCCAAACAGTACAAATCAGGCTCATATTCAGTCGAACGACCAGTGCTTTAAACGCCAAGCTATTCAAATAAATTGAAAATTATTCAGCCTGTAAATGAATAATAATGAGTTTGGGAAACATAAGCAAATCGTCAACGCGCTAGACTTAATTCACAATTCTTAGTTCTACTGTTTTAAAGAAACTAACCCACCGAAGAACGGCAAACAAAAGGGTAATTGTGAGGTTTGGTGCACCGTAGAACCTGGTTTAAACCCCAGCGACCTTCTTTTGTGACTGACCTTTCCAAGGCGGTGGCCCTATTGTCTACCCTTTTGTGTTTGTAATGTCTTATTTGGCCTTTTATTCATCTTTAAATTTGTTCTTTATTTCTGTGTTTGTTTGTGGTTGACTGTCGTCCTTGAATGCTGCTTTACTTGTTTGAAATTTATATCTATATTTACCCTATTCAATGGTTTATCAAAATGCCATCTAGGTCTTTAGATCTGATAAACATAACTTTGTCAAGCATCTAAATTTTCCGTGTTATTGAAGTAAAAGTAATGAACATAAAACGGTCACACGGTGGCAATCATAAACTATTAGTGAATTTCAATCGAATTTTAACACGAAGTAGTCCCAATTTGTACTCACGTGCTGTCACTCGGAAACTACAGTTGTCTTTTAAAAAGCGCTATCTTAAGCAAATTTGAATGTAAAAATAACAGAGACCATGAATTAAGTAAGTTTATAAGTTAAGCATCCTCCTAAAATCGTTTTGACCACTTTTGACTTATAAAGCATAGTCTAAATTGCGGTTCAAATGTGAAGTTCGGAAAATTTGAGTTTTTTGTAACTCCAAAATTACCGATCTCTCAAAACGGTCACAAAAAATGTGTCGTCACCAATTTGGCTTAAATTAACAGGAATGATGGATCATTACCTCTACTACCTTTCCTGAAAAAATTTCGACAAGATTCATGACTGCCCATGCTTTTGTGACCGTTTTGAAAGTTGGTCACCAGTTTTTGTCACTCAAAACACTCATATTCATATTGGAGGCTACAAGATAAATCAGCAAAACTGAAAAGCAACAATGGAAACAATGGAAACGTAAAACATGAGTATTGTCTACTCCCGGACATAATTATTTCCTGTCCCCAGAAGAAATGCCAGTAAAACAGATGTTTAAGCACTTTTTAGAATATTTACGGTAAAAATCAGCCGCATCTGTGGACGCCTAAAATCTATAAACCGCAACTAGTCGGCTGTTGATGTGTTGTTGTGACATGTGTTGAATGAACTTAGATAATTGCAAGTCAATAATTAACAATTCCAGGATTTAATGAGCAAAAAGACAAACCTGTTCAACGATTGTTATGGTTGAATGATGTAACAAATACTTGTAGAATAGCTAGCCGTCTACGTTGACCAAGATTAATCATAAATCATGACTTATGACTCATCAGTACTGTACGACATCATGTCACGTTCGCTTGGTTTACTGACAGCTTTTAAAGGTGGCATCTCCAAGTTTCAGCTCTGAGACTGAGCCAATCCCTGGGTAAGCTAAAACTAAAGCAATAACTTTTAGTACATTTGACCTCTGTGATATAAACCTGGCACCAGCTCATTAAGATTCTATTTATCACAAGTTGATGGTACAACGTGAACGTTTCTCTGTGATGTCAGTTTACCTATATATACGACAGCCGAAGTTAATTTCTGTTTAAAAAGAACAGAACATTATGTTGATTCATATGTAATGCCATGCATATCATATGGCTTATATAATTTTCACCACCGTCCTTTTTAAAAACATGTTTTGTTCATTTCAGAGACACATCATCTGGTCTCGAGATGCCCTTCGTTCTTCAAATACCAATGCAAAAGAGTATGATAATGGACCTTTGGAAACGGCCGAGCACGACTGAAAGACATGTGGATTTAACCAAAAAGGTGCACTATACTGTGATCGCAAGAATCTAAACTCCAGGAAATATATTAATTTAAGTAGGCCTTAATCAGAATCGCGGTTATTTTTTCTTTGGCCTTGTGTGTTACAGTGTATCATACTTAATTACCGCATATACCGCTTGTGATGTGTCCGTCTCATAGTAAATCAAATTAGGCAATCCGGAGAACTGAGCAGACGTTATTTTTTTAAAGAACCGTTAGATTGAAGTAATTTGTTTGTTTGTTTGAAAGGTGTTTTTAGTGAGGGACCCAACTTCTCGTATCGTGCAAAAAAACACGTTTGGTTTACCCGGAAAGATATACTCGTGATTTTTTGCATATCAATAGCAGAAACTGTACTATATACGAAACCACTGTATGGATTAATGGTATTCTTTGCATTTCGTAACACCAACGCATTTTCTACGGAAGCCCGTAAGTGATAAGAAAATATTCATATTCAAAGAAAAAATGTGTACAAGTTTATATTTTAGCGATATGATTTTGTTTTGTACATAAATAAGACATAAGCATGCCTGATTATATTCTGTCTATGCAGAATGCAATTTTCAAAAAAATGAAAAATTAAAAGCGGTTTAAGGATTGCAGATGGCGTTATATCGTTAAGATGCCACTTTGTTACGAGCAAGGCCGATTTCTCATTTTCAGAATAGAGTTATGACCCCTGAGCTACTTAACAACGAAAATGCACATTTTGGGTAAAGCTTAGGTGAAAGGTTTTGATAACTTCTTTATCTTATTTTGGATTTTAACTAAAATTGTTGTGATGCCTTATATCAAACAGACATCACTTCCTTACGATCAATATAGACATTTGCCTTTTCTAAATAGAGTTATGGCCCCTGATTATCTTCGAAAATACATTTTTGTGTTGAGTTTATGTTGATTAATCAAGTTTTGTTGAAAATTAAACAATATATTTGGTGGAAATGTTATATACAAATAGGATACCAGTAAATGTTAATAATGTTTATGATATATCAAATTGTTTTCCATTTTGGAATAGAGGTATGGCCCTTAATTTACTTAGAAAAAATGATTATTGCAACAACTATCTTTAATTGTGTAGGGTTTAAACCATATCGTTTAGTGTGAAGTCTTAATAACATTAACATACTGGCGAATATTTAGAATCGGTTCGATGAATGCTTTTAGATTTCTTAATACAGTTATGGACCTTTAATTTACCTTGAACATAGAACAGTAGTTACTGCAATTAGAGTCTTGTCAAATTGTAAATTTTCAAATTGGTTCACTATTTTGTCACAGTCAGATGATTGTATTTATCAGAAAAATAACGGTTGTTTTATTGACTAGTTTCGTTGGAAGGCGATTGAGCGACGTTAGTGTTTGGGTATGACGTCTGGCAGAGTTTCTCTAAAACATCGTGTATACTATCTAAATGATTTATTTGAAATTTGCGCTTTTGTTACATAATTATGATCATTAACTGTCCAACCAACATTGGTGTTTCTGTAACCTTGAGTTTCAATTTTAGGTTCTGATTGATTGAACAGGCAACTTTTGGTTAAGAAAGTTGTCAACGTTTCTCAAAACACATCATGAACTTGAATACTTTCCTACGGATTGTTTCGCATTGATCCATGAGACCCAATATATTAAATAGTGTAAGAGAGTCATGTTTACAGTTTAAAACTATAAGCAACACTAAATGTGATCCATATCCTATTTCGAGCCAGAAACAAATTATGGTATAAAAGTCGAGAAGGAAATATAACATTCACAGAAAACAGTCAGTCAACCAAACAAACGTATTTAAAACGAACACCAATCACAAGGATAGAAAAGAGAAAAGTATGCGAATTGGCAAACTCAAACGGTTGAAAATATGGGTACCTCCTTGGAATGGTCAGTGACACTATGGGTACCTCCATGGAATGGTCAGTGACATACAGGCCGCTGGAGTTAAGCCAAGTTCTAGAGTGCACCAAACCTCACTCATTCCCTAGTTTCATTCCAATAAAATGCGACCAGCCGGGCTATATCCCCTTACAAATTTTGCAGTATTAATAGCAATTAGTAGGCAATATAAGTATAACACAAAATGATCATGTATATATGAATATAAAATGCTCAGAAAGCCAAAAAGGAAATACTTGTCAGGAGCCAGGAAAAAAAAAGAATGATGACGATAAGACAATATTAAAGTCAAACATTAAGCGTTACCATCCCTAGTCATATTTAGGTAGAAGCACGTGCATTCATTACGATATATAGTATAGAAGGATAGAGATAGAGAGAAAAAGAAGGCCCTTTACTATATACATATACTATAACTATATTCTCTCTAGCTTTCTATACTATATATCGTAATAAATGCCTGTGAGTAGAAGTCAGCATATGGTTCACAATCTGTCGGGTCATCGTAACATTAATTATAAAGCATTGTGGCGAACTGTAAATGGGTCAACATCTAAACATGCAGTGCGTTGCAGAATGATAGGGTCATAACATATTTTGTTATGTTTGTTAACAAGAAATATAAAAAGATCGGACAGGGAAAGTAGCATTCAATGAGGACAGTCAACCACAAAACACAGAAACAAACATGCAAACAGACAAACAAGAAGGCAAAAGTAATAATAAAAGTAACCGACACCACAAACACAAAAGGGTTGACAATAGGGCTACCGCCTTGGAACGGTCAGTGGCAAAGTAGGCCACTGGGGGTTTAAACCGGTTCTAGGGTGCACCAAACCTCACACTTACCCAACTTTCATCCTATTAAAACAGGACAGTGTAAATAAAGAAATCCCCGCCATGATCTAATCTCTAACCAACAAGGCAACATCTATAGGCACAATAAGTTTAACACAATTGTATGAATGTGATAATGATCAATAATCTTAATAAGTCGGTACATATAGTCACCATAGTATTCACGTTGTGACAGACCTTGTAACAAAAGAGTTCTGACAATACTTTTAAAAGTAAATCAGGGTTTTGATGATAAACATTTGCAAAGGCTCAATGAAGCACTATTAAAGCTGGGGTAGATGAAAAGCAAAACAAAATTCCAACTATGTACTGGATTCCTAATTTACAAAAACAGCCTAATAAAGCACACGTTCTTCCTGTTTCTAGTGTCTGCACCACTACAAACATCTCCAAAGGTATAACGTCCTGTCTTACTGCCGTTGTAGATCACGTAACACAATATTGTGCTAAAGCTTATGCTAACTCTTGGATTAATATATGTTGGTCGTTATTAATTTCTTAAAAAAGAATGCAATAAGCGAGCGTCACGCAAACCTTTTCAAAGACAAGCATTTTGCTCTTATTTAATATTTATTTTAGTGCATAAACACTTATGTTTGCTCAGCATTATATTGCGGTAGAATAAAATGTATTCTTTGGCATATCACTCTGTCAAAAAAATCAAAATGGACTCCACCATTGCGTTTGCCATAGGGTTACAGTACAGCATTTGTTCTTACCATCATTTTCTAAAATTTCGTAGCTCTAAACAGTCTACCTAAAATTAAAATACTAACCTAAATTCATCAAAAATGTCCAAAGTAAGCGGTGTTCTGTTCGATTGTTTACTACTCAGCACCACCCCATAGCATTAGTGGTGTCAGGTCGCGCAGTTGATTTCTGATAACCATTTTGATATTTTAGCTATGGTCATGTGACAAATTATGACGTAATCGCAGACTATTTTCTAAGACGTTGACAGAGTCAGATGGTGATCCTGGTAAAGATTGGGTAATGATCACTGCTAAAAGGCTTATCAAAGGAGGATGTCACCTTATTATTTTGCAACGCACTGCATGCTTACCGGTTGACCCATTTACAGTTCACCACTTTGCTTTCCACGTGATGGAACAGCGGTCGATCTTTTTAAATATAGTGTGTTTTTTTCAGACTAAGGTGCATTCAGTAGTCACCGAATACGCACCTGTAGATGGTCACTGACTCGCGTTATATTACTTGACCGACAATACCGAGTCGAACATTTTGTCGTTTTGTGTGTAATTTTGATAAAGAAATAACATGATTTTCGTAACATGTACATGTAGCTCACGTCATGTACTATATGGGCTTAAACACCATATTTTGAGTATCTCCTTGTATTTAATTAAAAAATAATACGAGTGTTACCATTTGTAAACGTATTTCAACAATGGCATCTCTGAGTTATTTCCGCTCGCTTCGAAATTTTACTCAGCTTCTCACCTGTAAACAAGGTGACGTATAACAAACCAATGTCTACAGAAATGTATTATTTTGTTTTAAATAACACCATGATTTTTCAAATTAACTCAAATCTAGAGACGTTCTTATAAACTTATAAAATTATTTAAAACATCACAATAATGAAACTGTTTTAAGATAAAAAAAAAAAAAGAAAGATATAAAAATCGCACAGAAAAAGTGACATTCAACGGCGACAGTAAACCACTAAACACAAAAACAAACATGCAAACAAACAAACGAGAAGGCAAAAGTAATACAAAATGCAAACGACATCACAAACACAAAAGGATTGACAATAGGGGCTTCCGCCTTGGAACGGTCAGTTGCCAAAAAGGCCACTGGGGTTTTAAACCAGGTTCTAGGGTGCACCAAACCTCACACTTACCCTATTTCATCCCAATTAAACGGGACAGTGTAAATAAAGAAATCCCCGCCATGAAATATTCTCTAACCAACAAGACAGCGTTACAAGGCAATATAAGTAAAACACCTAGATGCTCGTGTATATATAAATACAAAAAGACAAAAGCCTAGAAAGCCACAATGAAGGTACTCGATGACTTGGCAGAAGCCAGAGCAACAGGAGAATAAACCATTGAGGGCACGACAAGACAAGACCGCGGACAAACGTCAAACGCAACCGTCCTAATGGGCTTTAGGTAGGCGTCATCATAGGGTCCACAGCCTGTCCGGTCATCGTACAATAAAAGAGGAAAGCGTAGTGGCGAACTGTAAAAGGGTCCACCACCAAACTTACATCGGTCATCAGGACAAATGATTGGTTGGCAGTTTTCATATATTATTCATTCAAAAAGAATATTTAATAATAATAATAATCAAAATTGCAAAAGAAGAGATTCTTTTCTATTTATTAGTTCACATTAAAACTACACTTAGTCAAAATGAAACTTTACTTACTGTGCATTTCAATGTGCTTTTACGTCAAATATGAATCGATATTTTTTATTACTTGCTATATGTTTTTATACCTGATATTGTTAGATGGAATGAAATAGACGCTCCTTGATATGTTTACAATCTTGCCATAGACATCCGTTATGCATCACAAAGCCTAAAATATTCATGTTGACCCGTTTGTTTACATTGCAAAGATTAAAACAACATAGTGGCTTTAGTTTTAGAAATTTTCGTCTGCGCATGTCTGTTTCTAGGGTTCGGAAGTACTAAGTAAAACGTAGGTTATGCAGGGCGGTGTTGTTGTTCAATGTTTAACACCTCCAGCAATCGATCATATATATCTTTTATTTTGGAATCATAAACATATCTGGCAATTTGAAATACAAGTAGGTAAATAGTATACTGCGTTTGTATTTTATTATTTACACCACTATTGGTCAGCTGTTGTTTTAATTCTCCCTACCCTAGACAAATGGAATGGTCCGCCGTTGCCATTTCGGTTTTCGGCTGTCAATAAAATTACGTGTAGACAGTAGAGGTCAAAATGAATGTTTGGCTTTGCGAACCTTAGAGGATGGCTACGCGAAGATTGCAAACAGATTCAGGGGCGTCCGTGTTCGTTTTATTCAATCATATCAGGTATGAAAACATGTAGAAAGTAAAAAAAAGATCTCGATTAATATTCGACGTATTGGCACCCTAAAATGCAAAGTAGTTCCTGTAACATACGAATCAGAATATTTAAGAGCTCACCTAAACATTCTAAAATGTGATACGTTGTGTGTATTGAAAGACTCTTTCAAAGAAAAAGAGGTAATAAAGTGCAAAATGACATCGTTACATTTAGTATAATCGCACTTGTTCGGAGTAACTTGAAATTTTCTGCCTCTACCACAATAACATATGATCTAACTCGTGCTAAAAATGACGTAAAACACCAATTAAACAAATCAGACTTACCGCAAAATAGTACCCCATAACAATGTGTTGGAAGCCAGGTTACAAGTCGCGCAGTGTCTGTTCGCGTAGTTGGTCGCATGCAACGCTTCCGTTACAGGTATAAGGTCTATCATGGACAACCCGTCCCGTGTGTACGGACGCTCACATAGTTCCTTAAGTTCCGGTAGGGTTCCTGTCGGACAGGACGATATAAAAGTGTATTCCTTCTTATCTTCATTCGGAAGTGACTCTTTTGGTAACGTTACGAACATAATTGCGGGATGACATGTAACGTTAGTACGTGTGATATTGGATTCGTGTTCGTGTTTCCGTTGAATGTGTGGACAACATGTGTTCTTCTTGTGACATTCATTTGTATCATCACAAGACATGCAGCACTTTTTTGAAGCCGGATTTAAATATGTGGAGTTCCCCTCAGCTCCAATAACAGTATAGGAATTCATCTGTATAGAAGAACAGTATTTCAGCAACTGGACTGTAAACCTAGCTAGCAGTTTGTCAGATATCTGGTCTAAATAACACCTTGCGCCTGGCATATTGTCGGTTACTTGTTCTGTTGCGCTTAGCATATGGTCGGTTACGTGGTCTGTTGTGCCTGACACATTATTGTGTTCTGTTGCTCCTGTCATGTTGTCAGTTACGTGTTCTGCTGTACCTGACATAGTGTCAGTTACTTGTTTTGTTACGCCTGGAATATTTTCGGTTTCGTGTTTTGTTACGCCTGGCATGTTGTCGGTTACGTGTTCTGTTACGCCTGGCATGTTGTCGGTTACTTGTTCTGTTGCGCCTGGCATGTTGTCGGTTACGTGTTCTGTTGCGCCTGGCATGTTGTCGGTTACGTGTTCTGTTACGTCTGGCATGTTGTCGGTTACGTGTTCTGTTGCGCCTGGCATGTTGTCGGTTACGTGTTCTGTTACGCCTGGCATGTTGTCGGTTACGTGTTCTGTTACGCCTGACATATTGTCAGTTACCTGTTTTGTTACGCCTGGAATATTTTCGGTTACGTGTTCTGTTACGCCTGGCATGTTGTCGGTTACGTGTTCTGTTGCGCCTGGAATGTTGTCGGTTACGTGTTCTGTTGCGCCTGGCATGTTGTCGGTTACGTGTTCTGTTCCTTGGTCTGTTCCTCTCTTATTTCGAGCACGGTCACCTTCTGTCAAATTAGACTCAAGCCAAAACTCGGCATCTGTATAACCTTTAATTGGAACTGTTTTAAATACATCGTCAGTTGTCTCGGGTTTATCAGAATCACGGATCGTGAGTTTTCTTTTAGTGTTTTCTGTTTTAACGTACTCCTTACCCCGATGAATAGACAACTCCATTGAAATAATTGTATTTAATTTGTAATCTGTCTTCCCAACTGTTTCGTCGTCATAATGTTTATCCTGTATAGTTAAAAAAAGAGAGACTTGAACATGGGAAGCAATAATACAAAATAAAATCAATAGATTGAGATCCATTCTGCGAATATTTTTCATTCCAACGCGTCCGCATCCATCGACTTCAATGACATTATGAGTTCAATAGTCGAATTAAAAAAGTACTGTCTTATAAGCAGTTTGTTTCAATTCTAGAGCTGAACACGAGTCTTGGCAACAAACTTAACATGCTAACTCATCTCAGCATCCGGATAATATACATATTACTCTTGTGTGGTATTGTCCATCTGGCTGTGCTCCTGTTGAATATTAAACTATGTATGTCTTATATTTATACTAGAAAAATGTTGTCATAACTTGGTGTCAGGGAGCGATATTAATACGTGCCTTTGTATTATAATATACGAGCGCTATAACTATACAATGAGGGCCGACTCGGTGTTTTGGAATATATATAGTATAGTTGGTGAAATTTCTTTCGATGAATGCATTAAAACCTTTAATTCAGAATAACTAAATAAAAACTAAGTGGGAGTAGCTCAACCATGCACTAACTTGCAATAACTGGAAGTTAGGGAGCGGTAGTTATTCAGAAAGGGTCACTAAGTACACCATACTACAAATCTGTCCCAGCTCGTTGCTTATTTAATCGTCTCGATGGTCCGCGTCAAATGGACTACTTTGATGAGACGAGACTCTGTTAATTGTACACACCGGCTGTAGATTAAAACATTTAAGCCAGTGTATTTTAGGTATCATACATTGAGGCAGAGCTTAATGTTTATCATTATTATAATCTTATTACAGTCTTTATAAAATGCATGTAAGTGGCGTTGACTTTGGTGTAAGGTTTCCTATTAGTTATAGTGCCAATGAATTAGCTTTTGATCAGTCTACACCAATTACCAACCAATTAGCGGGTAGGGAAAAAGTTCCAGGGTAATTTTGAATGGTTGACAAGGTAAACAAACCAAATAATCTTGCTAAAAAATTGCTAAAAAATAAAAAATTCAACTTTTGAAAAGTACTTATCAAGATTAAATCATACCTTTGTACAATGTATTAAAAATGTGTTCCATAATCAAAAAAAAAGAGAATTATATTTTACATTTTCCTCATGTTTCTACATGCTTCTTAGTGGGTCAGCTTTTTCAAAACATACTCAAAGTATGGTTTGTGTATGTTTTTTTTGATAACACTAAGATGGGTCTTTCAAAACAAGTAAGCAAACATATAGCTTCTTATATTAGAGAAATCAGTACAGAGCTTTGAGTATAATGTACGTCTATGGAAAATGAATTGGTGTAGTATGACCATAACTGACGTCAGTTAAACAACACACAAAGCCATGATTTCACGTACAAAATGGCGCGGTGTAGGTAAATTTGCAATATTATAGTGGAACTTAAAGCACTCCTGGAGAATCTGTACATTGCGAGAACAGTGCATAGTACGAAAGGTTGAACCAATGAAATTTATAAACAAACCTTGACGGTTTTCATTGAGTGTACTATTGATTTTATGAATATTGAGATTTACTCAACCCGGGGCTAAGGGGCTCGAATGGTAGCAAGCATATTTCACTACCGTTCATGAACAATCAATCAAACCGAGACTGCAATATTTGGTATGTATCGTGATCGGCCGTTTCCAGTCATACTCTTTGTCATGCAACTTTCTGCACTTTTGTTAATGTACGCTATGACGTAGATTGGATCACCGTACTAAAAGTTAGGATCTACAGCTCTAACTGGGACACGTAAAACAGCGCTTTTATGATTCGAATATACGCCTGTGTAATAGCGATCTGATTATAATGCACTTCCCAGTGCTCGCTGCGTACAGATTCGCCAGGAGTGTGAAGAGAAACATTCACTTGGCATGGATGTTAATGAATAAATAGAATCGTATATGCGTGACTTGATGGTTAGAGAATACTTCTTGGTGGGGATTGTTTTATTTAGACTGTCCAGTTTTATTGGGGTGACATTAGGGTAAGTGTGGACTTTGGTGCCCACTAGAACCTGGTTTAAACACCCAGCGGCCTTTTTTGTCACTGACCGTTCCAAAGCGGTAGCCCTATTGTCAACCATTTTGTGTTTGTGATGACTTATTTGGCCTTTCATTCATCTTTAAAGTTGTTCTTTGTTTCTGCGTGTGTCTGTGGTTGACTGTCGTCCTTGAATGCTACTTTGCCTGTTCGAGATTTATATTTACTTTTGATATGTTTGACTTACTGCACTAACTGGGTAAATAAGCGCTACACGGCAGAGCCTCGTAGCACAAAGTTTTAGTTATTTATTAAAGTCCATAATACACAGCTATGCAATCCATTATTAACATGATCATTTACGCGCAATAGAACATATTATATTTCGCGGATATTAGTAATATAAATCAATTATTTCAAATAGCAGGCGTTTCGCAAAGGTTATATTACAACTGTTTTTTTTTCAATAATTCAAATCACAAAAGCAAGACGTAATACCTGTTACACATATTAAGAAATATAAAAAGATCGGACAGGGAAAGTAGCATTCAAGGAAGACAGTTAACCACAAAACACAGAAACAAACACGCAAACAGACAAACAAGAAGGCAAACGTAATAATAAAAGCAAACGACATCCCAAACACAAAACGGTTGACAATAGGGCTACCGCATTGGAACGGGTCAGGGTGCACCAAACCTCACACTTACCATACTGTCATCCCATTAAAACAGGACAGTGTAAATAAAGAAATCCACGCCATGATCTAATCTCTACCCAACAAGGCAGCATCAATAGGCAATATAAGTAAAACACAAATATGCTCGCGTAAATATAATACAAAAAAACAATAGCCTAGAAAGACACAAGTAAGGTACTCAATGACTTGGCAGAAGCCAGAGCAACAAGAGAATAAACCATTAAGTGCACGACAAGAAAGACCGCGGAAAAACAGCAAACGCCACCGTCCAAATGGGCTTTAGGTAGGCGTCATCATAGGGTCCACAGCCTGTCCGGCCATCGTACATTTAAAGAGGAAAGCATAGAAGCGAACTGTAAAAGGGTCCACCACCAAGCATGCAGTACGTTGCAAAATGATAGGGTCATAACCTCTTTTGATAAACTGTTTAACAAGATTAACAAAGATAGTGTGAAAGTGATCATGATCAAGAATCTTACGATGTTTATAAATCACATCACCATAGAAGTCAGGTTGTAATAGTCCTTGTCGCAGAAGAGTCCTAAAATTACTTTTATATTTGGAAAGAAGCTCAGGGTTACGATATTACCATTTGCAAAGGTTTTATGAAGTTTATGTTTACGGTAACCCTGATTGAGTAGCTTTTTAGTTATACAAAGATTACGAATATTAAAGTCCTCAACTGGAGTACAAGCTCTTGAAAAACGAATAAATTGAGACACATACACCCCATAAGAAGTTGCTCGGGGAACATCCCCATCCAAGTGGGGGTAATTAACGATGTCAAAATTAAAATCATCTCTTTTGTCATAGATTTTGCTAATTAGTTCACCATTTTCAATCGAGAGATCTAAATCAAGAAAAGAAGCGTTATTATCAGCTATATTAGCTTTATTAAGCTGAAGTTCTTTAGGATACATATTATTAACCATAGTTGGAAAGAAAGGGTTGTCTATGTTCAATATGTCACCAGATACCGGGATGTGTCATTAAACGCTTCAATAACATCTGCCTGGGTATTCGGTGAAAGACTCAACATGAAATCTTTTTCATAGCAAAATAAAATCAAATCTGCGACAAGTGGTGCACAGTTCGTAACCATAAGGATACCAACAATTTGTCTATAAACGCTGGTTTCATACCTGACGAAAATAGTATCTAATAGGAAGGTGAGTGCTTCACAAACTTCATAGCAAGTCCACATAGTATAATTGTCTAAACTGCCGTTAGTAAAAAACGCTTTAATATTATTACATGCCATGTAGCATTTTCTCTAGCGAATGCTTTTGAATAAGAGAAATTAGCTTGTCTTTAATAAGGTGATGTGGTAAGGTTGTATACAGTGTAGAGAAGCCATAAGTGCTTATTGATGAAACTTGACCTTTATTGAACATTTTATCAAGAACGTCTCCCGAATTTTTTATAGACCAAAATAAATTAATCCCAGAGTTTTCATAACTTTTATCACAATATTGTTTAACGTGATCTTTCACGGCAGTAAGACAAGAAGTTAAACGTTTGGAGATGTTTGTTGTGGTGCAGGCACTAGAATTCGAAATAAAGCGAGCCTTATACGGATTTTTATGTAATTTAGGAATCCAGTACATAGTAGGCAGTTTATTTTGCTTATCGTTTACACCAGCCTTGAAAGTAGTGCACCGACTGATATGTGCGGAAACAACATCATCCTCTGTAGAATTAACTGGAGTATACGAATTGGTGCTGCCGAGTTCCAAAGATAAAACATTCACGTAATGTAGGCGTCAAACAATAATTACATTATTAGCTGCTTTATCTGCAGGAACTAAAACAAATTTATTATGAAATTCCTGAATTTCCAATTTTAAATTGCGAAAGGAAAACCTAGGTCTCGGAGGTAGTAAAGAGGGGTTAGCATTATAAAGGTTAATACGTGTATCTATAATTTTCAGAATTGACTTTTTCCAAGTAGAAAGCGAGTTTGGGTCCGCATGTTCTCTAAGACACCATTTTATACTAAATTTTTCAATGGCGTCGGCGATATGGGCACGACAGGCATTATAATCAATAGTTGAAGGTAATCTATAGTTAGGACCTTTCAAAATCAGATGCCGAAAAACGTGCATCAACGATATCAAAATTACCAGTTATGACATTACCTGCTTTTTATACTTATAACAAATTACAGGACTTTCGGAATTTTTTAAATATTTTGGGATAGAATCAACTACATGAGTATCTCTAAAGAAACTAGGCATTTCAATGAAATCAATACCTTTATTACTATATAGTAGTTTTAGAAAATGCATGACGTGATCGGACTCCTTGTCAATATGGGGTCGGAGAACATTGTTGTGTGTAGCTTTGAAGTATGGAAGCAATGTTATACAAGGGATCTGTACGAATGAAAATTTTGTCGGCTTCCTCGTCGATCAACTTTATTGAAGAAATGGACAAAACGGTAATCCGTGAAAGCAGCAATGTAAATCAACGACAGAGATAATTACACGCAATTTACGTTTGATGTTACCATTACGCGTAAGACCACGAGACCTAGATTTACGCTTTCGAATAGAGAATTTAGAAAAAATGTCAATCTTAGGATCTTTAGATATATTTCCTTCTTGATAAATATTGTCATTAAGGCCGAGTGAATAAGGTGTCTGTAAGTTTTTCATCCACTTAAGTTCTGCAATATGTCTAGCATTTATTTTGAAGCTTTTAGTAGCAAAATTATCAAAACATATATATTCAACCGGTTGAACAGTTACGTTATTAAAATTATGACCTGACTGACGAAAGTGTTGGTACAAGTAATTTTTTAACTTTTTAGGATTACTTGCAATATATTTGTGTTTACGGAATCGAACTTTAAAGGATCGACCTGTTTGTTCAACATATTGTATACCGCATCGTGGTGCATTTCAAGTCAGAATATAAATGACGTGAGTTGTACGTGAATCAATATTTGAAGCTAGTCATACATTAAACAATCTACTATTAACAGCTGATTTAATGGTGGACTTGCAAGATAACTAATTGCAACAACTGCACCTCTTAGCATTGCACTTATTAAAATAGAGGGAAACACCCTGCGTCTTGAATGAACTAATGATTTCTGAAAGGAGACTTTATATGGTATTTCCTCAAAACATGTGATCCTAGAGGAGTTACGGAAACTTTTTAGCCATTATTAAAAATCCTAGTAATATTATTAGAAGGAACATGCAACGAGGTTGCCGAATGAAGATTTAAAGGTGTAAGGCGTACATATGGTTTAGTTCTTAGAAATGAAGAGTTTTTTTTGTTGAATTTGTATTGATGACGCAGAGTGTAACCGAAGAGGTGAAAGATTTATTTTAAAACTTTTAACTAAAAGACCCACAATTGTTTTTTATGGAGAGTAATACCATTCCGTGAAAAGAGAAATAAGGACCAATTAGTATTTATGAGCGATACGAAATAAAATCGAAATTAAAACATATATCAATATTTTAAACGGAAACATATAATAAACGTGTCCGTATTTACATTGTCAGTATAAAATATTGTTATATGTCGTTTTAATATGCTTTAGATAAACTCGTATAAAATGATTTATTTCTCTTTCCTATCGTTTCCTTTAGAAGAACGTTCTTCTAAAGGAAAAACTAGTGTGTATTACGATTCTAGATTCTGTCTCTTGTTGTTATTAATAATTGTACAGTGGATGCCTTTGTATTCATTCTTAACACATCACCAATAAGTTCTCTTCGAATTTCAAACTTAATTTCTGCTAGCAAAATGTATATTATCGTTATAATCTCATTCTACCTATTAACTTATTGGTGATGTGTTAAGAATGAATACATAGGCATCCACTGTACAATTATTAATAACAACAAGAGACACAATACGGTCTTAATCTCTCTACTGGCTATGTGGGGCTATGTACGTGGGGCTATGTAGGACTATGTGGTGTTCATAAGGGTTTTTATTACAGATACAATCTCATTGAGTATACATCGTTGACATCTTTTTATTAGAATGTAAAGCTTACATGATCAAAAGCAATTGTGGGGTTGGGTGGATTATTGGGATGACAGTAGGGTAATAGTGATCAAGCACACACTTTTGCCGTACATATATTTGTTTTATATTTTTGAATCGATTGTACACAATAACCGATAGAGAACATATCACCTAATTTCTCTCGTTTATTTTGTATCCTCCTCAACAAGGACTTCGCGATGTTTAAAAATAAATAATATTTTAGTTTATAGTATGGTTGGTGCAATTTCCTTTGATGAATGCAAAACATTAAATCGTTTATTATAAAATAAATAAAGCCGCGGAGTTAAAACACCATGCTGTAACTTCTAGGCTATTGTTTTTTTGTATTATATTTACACGAGCATATTTGTGTTTTACTTATATTGCCTATTGATGCTGCCTTGTTGGTTAGAGATTAGAGCATGGCGGGGATTTCTTTATTTGCACTGTCCTGTTTTAATGGGATGACAGTAGGGTAAGCAAACGACATCAAAAACACAAAGGGGTTGACAATAGGGCTACCGCATTGGAACGGTCAGTGGCAAAGCAGGCCACTGGGGGTTTAAACCGGTTCTAGGGTGCACCAAACCCCACACTTACCCTACTGTCATCCCATTAAAACAGGACAGTGTAAATAAAGAAATCCCCGCCATGATCTAATCTCTAACCCACAAGGCAGCATCAATAGGCAATATAAGTAAAACACAAATATACTCGTGTAAATATAATACAAAAAAACAATAGCTATCCTAGCACTCAATGACTTGGCAGAAGCCAGAGCAACAAAAGAATAAACCATTAAGGGCACGACAAGAAAGATCATAGACAAACATCAAACGCCACCGTCCCAGTGGGCTTTAGGTAGGCGTCATCATTGGTTCCACAGCCTGTCATATGAATCAGGTTATGCTAGTCCTAGTCGCAGAAGAGTTCTTAAATTACTTTTATATTTGGAAAGAAGGTCAGGATTACGATAATAAAATGTTGCAAAGGTTTTACGAAGTTTTTGGTAACGGTAACCCTGATGGAGTAGCTTTTAAGTTAATATACAAACATTACGAATATTAAAGTCCTCAACTTGAGTACAAACTCTAGAAAAACGAATAGGTTGAGATACATAGACCCCATAAGAATTTGCTCGGGGAAGATAGGTAAGCCAATATTGAAGAAACTAATAATAATGTATATCTGACCCGATCGCGGAGCAAAATTTACGGAATAGCAAAATAGGGTATTTTTAAAAATTTGGAAAAACTAGTGTGTATTACGATTCTAGCCTTCCCTTTAATATATTCATATACTATAACACTATATCGTCTTCTCTCTACTTTTGCTTTACTATTGTAATAAAAGCCGGTAACCACTTTTGACATTAAAATATATTCATCACAGTCAAGGTAAAAGTTGTCTATTTTGATCAAAAATACTCGAGGCAATGCTACGCGCCCAGCAAAATTCCCAGGACAAATGTGACGCGCTCATGTGATTACGTTTGAGTGACAGGTTGCGACGACTCACTCGCGGCCGCCAAATAAAGTGGTTGTGCCATACTACCTGACAGTTATCGACGACTCACTCGCGGCCGCCAAATAAAGTGGTTGTGCCATACTACCTGACAGTTATCGACGACTCACTCGCGGCCGCCAAATAAAGTGGTTGTGCCATACTTCGGCGTTTAAATGAACCAACTCGCTGAGACCCTACTCAATCTATCATTTAAACATATTTTCTTACAATGTACTTGTAACTATTAAGTATCTATTTACGTTTATGATATGAGTAGTTTAAGCAAGAAACGAAACATTTAGACAAATAACGTTTAAATGTTACTTTGTAGCTACACACATAAAAGATAACAAAACAGAACACGACAAAAACTACCTCAAACAAAGGTGAACAAGTGTTTAAGTTAATATTAACTTGTTTTTGGCGCATATTTACAGAATAGTATAACATGTGTTTAAGTTAATATTAACTTGTTTTTGACGCCTATTTACAGAATGGTATAAAAAGTAGAAATATCACATATACATTTACCATTAATATTCAACATTATGTATTTGATGCATTTATTTAATTTTATCTTATTTGATTTTTTTGTATCACACACCAAAAACACCCAGAATATGGTTACATATTATAAACTATGAATCATCAACAAATTATCAAAATAGATTTCTATGATATCAATGAAAATCAGCTGGGTAGTACATTGTGTGAGTTAAGCTTTTAACTGCAACACTTTCCAGTATATAGCTAGTGATGCATTTGCTTAAAGCTACAGGCGCTATAATTAAATCGTAAATAGCTTTAAAGGCGTGTACTATTTGTAATTTCATGTTCAGGACGAAATGGTATTTAAAGCTACTATAGTTATATATAAGTTAGTGGGCGTGTACTTGCGCAAATGGGAGCGCTTTACTACCAAATTCATGCTACAGCAATATGGTTGGGACCCCGTATTTAAAGCAGTTTATAGCGAAACCTTTCATTTCCTTACCTCTGATCGACAAAGGAACGTTAAAAATGCACACCCATTCACTGAAAATAGTTTAGCCAATGTGAGATTCGGATTGACAATCCTTTTGCTTTATCATTTGGCTCTATTGTCAGTTGATTAATAGCGTAATGTTTATCGATATGCTGTGAGAATTATCTTTCGTTCAATGTGTGTGTTTGATTCAATGCGTTTTTAAGAATATACGTATACTCAAGACCTTCGAAAACGATTTCAACTTTAGAATAGTGCCAAACAACCATATACAGTAGTTAAAACGAAAAGTAAACTATCAATTGGCCATGTGGCGTAATAGCAAGGTATACGATGTGTCAATTCATAGGACTCAAATCCCGTTTGAGTGATTTTTTATAGATTAGGACATCGATGTGTTTCGATATCGATGTTGCTAAAACGAACGATGGATGTTTCTTTCAATATTGCACATACAAATTAATCTTGTGTTGGGTATACTATATCTTATCAAATAATAACGCAAGGTCTCTAGTTCAAATCAATACTTTTATTTTATAAAATGTAATCGGAACCCGTATTTTTCATCGACTTTAAGGTAGAATATAGGCGTGAGAGGTGTCTTATAATTACCTCTCATGAACAGACTAAATAAAACCGAGTCTGCTACTTTTCTCACTTGTGTGTGTTTGTTGCTTCAAAAGGTATCTCCTTTCCAGTATTTAATTGTACAAAAGCTGAATACAAATGTGATATCTTACGCATCGATTTCCGTTTAATATACCGACTTTCAGGATATTCGTCGAATTTAAATTACATCAGCCGTGCCTCATTCATATTCATGATTCAGTACTTGTTTAAATATAGCGTCCGTAGCGTAAAATATTCATTCTTCAAATGGTGCTTTTGGAATTTCGATCTTTCAGCAGCACCAATAAATGGTCATTTTATTTTTATTAAAACATACAACAGGCAAACGTGCCACAGACAAAGGCTGATATTAATTCGATGTTACTAAGAGGAGCATAATATATTACAATACGTATTCAGCAGAAATCTGACTGGTTAGAGCACCAAGAGATCACGTTTGTTTGGAAAGTATTCAACCTAAGTGCTAAAAAGCATATTTAGTTATTGACTTCAACAGTTCATTTAACTGTTCATTATACTTTGACAGCACTTCGCATTATTTAATAAGAGTACCTTGTGAGTATCTAGTCAATCGTTTGCTTTACCTTTCTTTCTTTAAATGAGAATAGAAGTGATTATTTTAAAAGTCTTTGAATATAGGATCTTACACGAGTGCCTATTCAATATTGCATTTGTTAAAAGAGTTGGATACAATTATATAGATCTAATGCGAGGCTGTGTCGAGTATCATATCTATTTTATCCAAGAGTTTAATACATTCAATATTAAAAAGTCACGAATGTAAGATTCTGTTAATCACATAACTAAAATAATTCCTCATAAGCAACATTTATTATTGTAGCTACCGTTATTGCAGCTGCCTATATAAAGCGTTGTCGTGTGCTTATATGATGTCGTAATATGTTAACTCGAGCAACGGAACGACCTCGTCGATTTCCGTAATCCGGTATTTTGAACGGTTAAAGTAATTGACTATGAAATTCCGATGTACTCCGAGCTGGACAGAAAAGACTGAACGATCGATGTTCGATGATAAAACCTTCATCTGTATTGTAAGTAACAAACATGCAACAGTATAGCAACAGTGTACTATTTTGTGTGCCGTTGCCTTCCGGCTAAAATAATGGCAATTGTGTACATGCATATCGAAACTTTGATGAATCCTTAGGAAATGACAAAACCATAATGCTCGTGACCGGAAAACAATGCTTGGACCAACAGTTTGACAGAATACCACTTACGTCGGTGCTAGGGGTCCTGAGAGATGTTGCAACCTATATTACCTATTAGGAACAGACTCAATAAAACCGAGTCTGCTACCTTTCTCTCTTTTTTGTGTTTGTTGCGTCAAAGGGATCAGCCTTTCAGTATTTGTTGTAAATTTACTTGTAAAACCGCGTCACTATTGCCTTAACGTGTATATATCTAACGTTTGAAAAAAATATTTAAAGAAATGAAACCTTGGTACCTAATGTTAAGTTTTTGTGACACCGATCGAAAAAATATGGACTCAAGACGATATTCAACGTAATCCCAGTGTATCGCCGTTTTTGAGCTATCTGGCTATCTTTGAGTTCTTCTTCGATAACTAAACATATGTGTCATTTTCCCCTCATTTTACTACGCCTTAACCTCATTACCATTTTGTAAAATTGTTGAAAATAAGATTCGAAACAAAACTCTTGGCCATTCTCCTTCAAACGAATTGTTTCCAGTTCTTCAACGATAGTATTAAGGCAATCGATAATTATTTATCAGTCTTTTCCGCCGTACATTTCAGTTGATACGTAATTTGAGTTTATGAAAATACATCGAATGTCTGTGTGTATTTCCATACTGTCTTTATATGCTGGGTCTAGATAAAAGGTCTCGAAACTGTCTTTCATTCTTGACATAATGTCACACACGCATATATGTATGTCACTGTCATTTGTACACGCTGCTGCATGTCTCAATACAGATGTTTTGGTTATATAGGAAGAAAACACCCTGAGCTAGAGGGCGTGAATTGTAGAAAGCACTTTTTACTGCCCTTCATGAACATGTCTCAAACAAACCGGGATTGCAATTGTATTTATTGTGTTCAACGATTTCCAAATTTCTCCTCTTATACTTTTTTTCTTTATAATAATACGAGATGACATGTACATATTTGAAACGTTTTAATGTTTTATTAACTATATGTAAAACATTATGATGCAGTTATTTATGTGCACAAATATAATTAATCTTTCCATCAAATTTCTCGTTTGACATAGTTTCATAACGGTAACTTTTGTCAAGTGGGGGCAGTTGTAATTTTGAGATGTGATTATTCACATCAACATTTAACGGACATGTGAATCATGTTTGTCCATCAACTGCTATTGACAGTTGTGAAGATAGTGTTGCATTAACAACATGTATACTCATATACAAGTATAGACATACAGGAAGTAAATCACTTTGGCATTCATGCCTGGTGAATTCGAAAGAAGTTTCCAACTGCATAATTACTAACATTTGCGAGCATTTAATGCCTGTTTTTTCTAGCTGAAAACTTTTTTGCGAGAGATAAGAACCATTTGCATTGCTGTATGATGATTTTATTCATCAACTTGAAAGTTTAGAAAGTGTAAGTAGAATACATGTTAGAGGTGCCGAATGAATGCAGTTTGTTCACGGTGTCAACAAAGATCATAATTGCCCTTCTTATAAGCCACATGACCCCTACTTTTCTCATAAAGCTTGGAAAATATTGTTCAGGACTCAATGGGTTTTTGTTTACTTCTGGTACACCTTTACAGTCAAAGTGTCTATGCTAGATCATAGTTATAAACTACGTGAGATTTGTACACGCTGTATATACGTGTATATACGTATATTTTTATACGTCAATAGTTTGGAAAAAAGTTAAGCATATCGAAATTCTTATGTGATTGTTTTTGACATATTTTTAAAGTGAATTAAAGCAAAAGTATTTTCTAAAATACTAATCTTTGCCTATGGGGTTTATAACAATAATAAAGTTTTTACTGTTCTGTAATTTGTAAACTAGGCTATTAAAAAAAACTATGCACGGGGAATTGGCCATTTTGGTAGATTCGGTACATGGACTTATTTGTGGTGATTTGTAACTGTAAAAATGGCTCGAAAAAGATTGTCAGCTGCTGAAAGAAGGCGTATTGTTGGAATGCATGAAGCTGGTAAAACGCAAAGAGCTATTGGGGAGACTTTCAACGTTCACCAAAGTGTAGTCAGTAGACTTTCGCGAATGTTTAGAGACAGTGGAAATGTGGCTGATAGGGCAAGGTCTGGTAGACCAAAATGAACTAATGATAGAGAAGATAGATCTTTTCTACGCATCAACCGACGAAACAGGTTTGCATCAGCCGAGAAAGTAAGGACTATGTTCCTAGCACGTACAGGTATTCGCTTATCAAGACCAACTGTTAATAAGCGTATTCTCCATGATGGTTTACGTGCCAGACGTCCAGTTACTAGACCTCGACTAACTCCAACACATATGGCTGACCGTCCTCACTTTGGTCAGCAGCATTTGCTCCTGGCGGAGGATCCTATGGACGGATGAGAGCCAGTTTTGATTCATCCATAAATATGGTTGGCGACGTGCACGTCGTTTAAGAGGAGAGCGTTACACCCCAGATTGCGTTCAGAAGACCGTAGCTGGAGGTTGGGGAAGTGTGATGGTGTTCTTGGCTTTCAGTTATGACCATAAATTGCCCCTAGAGATCATTCAGGGTACCTTAAATGCGAAAAATATCGCGATGACATCATAGAACCAGTGGTCACACCCTTTCCACGGGCAAACATAGTAACTGAATACCAGATAACACAAAACACCCGCTCTATGAATTGGCCATCCTTATCTCCATACTTGAACCCAATTGAGCATCTTTAAGATGAGCTGGGCCACCGACTTTGGGCAAGAGAACCGGAAGTAACCAACCTTACCCTATATATCATTTTTCACCAGGCTCTTCCGGAGGAATGGGACAAAATTCCACTGATTCGACGAAGAAAATTGGTAACATTAATGATTAAACGCTGCCGCTTTGTTGTACAGAAGCTGGGAGGATATACCCCAAATTAACTGTTTGTACTGTCCAATCAGACTATTTCAGGGAGTTCTGATTGAGTAGAACTGTGGAAGGGAAGCTAAATAACATTTTCTAAAGCGTTCATTCGCAAAAATAATGAAGTTATAAAGCATTTTGAACACCAATATTTTACATTGTCATTTTTTAAGATGTATTGCCCTTGGTTATTCCAGACGTATGGCTAATTATTCATGTTTATGTTACATAGTTATCTTCTTTTACACTTGTTTTGTTATTGTTGTTTAAATTATACCTACATGTATTACTTGGAATAAATGCAAAAAATATCATTTTTAAAATTTAATTTTGTGTTGAAATAAAATGCACAATATGCATAACTTTTTACCATAGGTATATTTTAACGCTTGATCGAGTAACAAGAATGATTCACCCAATATCTGGTTACTCTATATTTAATATTACGGTCTTTGCAATAACAGTTGTAGTATAATAGTACGTAATAACACGTATTTCTTCCAAAACCTAGGGCTCACACTTCGTATATATGTTCGAAATGACTATTATCATTTAAAGATACTTGCCTCTATAGTGGTATGTTCTAGACTAGTTATGATTAGCACATGCGTGTTTTATGACGTTTAGTTAAAGTCACAGTATGTTTGTTTTAATCTTTATTATGATAATATTGTTTTTTTCTAATATAGGTGTATACCAATACTGTCAACTTTGCTTAAATCACAGGTGTTCCAAGGTCGTGTTAATTGAAACAACTCATTTGATATGTAACCTCCGGAAAAAGGTATTACTTGATTTGAGTACAGTTATAAGACTATGCACTACAATAATATGTAGATACGACTACAGTACCATCGCTTTGGGGACAAGGTGGGTGGGGTATCGATATTAAATTAGAATGTGAAGAATGTGATGACGTCACGACTATATTTAGAAATTGATATGCTCAGCATTTGTTTCAAAGACTGCATTTGTATGGATGGATGAATGAATGGATGGATATGCATGTATGCATCTATGTATTATATATCATGCATCTATGTATGTACATCGCTTTTAACATCCTTTCAGTCATATCACGAAGGCGTCTTCTTGTAGCTTGTGCAGTGTTCTTGTAACAGTGAGCTGACACATTGGAATATCATGCCGTAGACCCACACTGGACCGACCAGTTCCAGAACTACCCTTTATATATTCTGAACGTAAAGCAAGAAACCTACTAGTATCATTTTAGGATGTTTTTGGTATGACCCGGCCGAGGATAGAACCCACGACCATACAGCATGTGAGGCGGACGATCTACGACTAGGCCACTACCGCAGTAACTGGATTTATATTATTATTTTAATGTGTATATGTTTCCATGTATTTATGATTTTCATAACGTATTTATTTCGTACGCTGGTTCGTAATAATTGTTTATATGATAAAATACGTTGGATAAATACAGTGAGTTATAGCATGTTTAGTTAATAAATATTGTATTTCTCCAATTTTGACACGATGTCTGATGGATGGTTTTAGCGGATTGTTGGACTTAGGCAATATGTGGAGGTAAAAAACTATCGAGATATATACCATTTCCGACTGTTTCAAGTTGGAAGGAAGACCTTCTGTAATCCGGATTATGACACATTATGGAGGAACGTATGAGTCAAAGAGATTTCCAGCGGCTATGCTTTTTATTCAAAAGACAAAACGAGTTAGAACATATACTTTCCCTTCCCTATGGGGCGTCTCTAAATAACCTATACTGTGATGATGAGCCGTTAAATACCATTCAATTCAATTCATACACACTAGTGACCTACAACACGTTATCGAAATGAAGACTCGAATAAAAAACGCTGACAGTAACATATACATTCCAATGGTTTAAAACTATATAATCATAATTATATTTATCCACATTTTTGTTACATACACTACCAACACATAATTCCAATTATTTCACCATTAATTTCATTCGAGTAAGTAGATCTTATAAAATGCAGTTTAAGTAAAACTGTTAATAAAGGCCATCTTATCTTACATAAAACCTAAACTGAACGATATTATTCTTCTAAACTAAATGAAATGTATACCTTTTATAGAAATATGTGATGGTCAGGGCAGATGAACAGTATCCCCAGTATGTCATTTGTATTCAACATGCGTTTACATGTTTAGTTTATAAAACAAATCACTGACTTACAGAGCCGTATTGTCATTACAACATATCACCTTTTTAAAACATTGTAACTGTTTAACACGAAATCTAGAACGAAGACCCTAGCGATATAGTACTTTTTTTAGAAAGGTCTTGGATAGGGGAACTGTTTCTTCTGAATACAAAATCATTCTCGTGGTTTTTATAATAGACATTTAAAAAAGTTTAAATTTCTCTGTTATGCCATGTCTTTATTTCGATAAAACTTGCTATATCAAATGAAATGTCATTTGATAAGCTTTGTACGACAAACTGACAAAAATCGCACAAGTTATGATCCAACAAAACTATTTTATGAAGTCCTCCTCCTCCTCCTCCTCCTCCTCCTCTTTCGCTGTCTCCTCCTCCTCCTCCTCCTCCTCCTCCTCCTCCTCCTCCTCCTCCTCCTCCTCCTCCTCCTCCTCCTCCTCCTCCTCCTCCTCCTCCTCCTCCTCCTCCTCCTCCTCCGCTGTCTACTGTCCTCTTCCTCCTCATCCTCCCTCCTCCTCCTCCTCCTGCTCCTCCTCCTCCTCCTCCTCCTCTGATATATATTGTCATCCTCCTCTTCCTCCGTTGTCTACTGCCCTCCTCCTCCACCTCATCCACTTCCTCCTCTGCTGTCTACTGTCCTCTTCCTCCTCCCTCCTCCTCCTCCTCCTCCTCTTCCTCTTCCTCCGCTGTCTACTGTCATCCTCCTCTACCTCCGCTGTCTACAGTCCTCGTACACCACCTCCTCCACCTTCTCCTCGTCTGTTTTCTGTCATCCTCCTCTACCTCCGCTGTCTACTGTCCTCCTACACCACCTCCTCCACCTCTTCCTCCGCTGTCTACTGTCTACCTCCTCCACGTCCTCCACGTTCTCCTCCTCTGTCTACCGTCCTCCTCCTCTTCCTCCGCTGTCTACTGTCCTCCTCCTCCTCCACCTCCTCCACCTCCTTTTCCTCTGTCTAATGTCTGTAGTGTACATCCTCTCTATGTATTTCCCCCTATATAGTATATATAAAGCGGCCATTTTGAAGGGAACTTCTTTTGTTACAGGTAAAAATCGATAATACGTGTGCTATAAAATAAACAAATGACGTCATCGCTGTCGGTGCAAATCGATATAATCAGCGGCGTGATTTGCTTACTCTCTGTAATGGAGTATCAATTGAATTTAATGATGTTTAACGGCTCATCAACACAGTATATGTTATTTAGAGCCGCTCCAGAGAGAAATCTAACAAAAAACTATCCCACTGTTGAAGTGTATGTATTACAGTATGCTCTACTTTTCCCAAATTTACTGAAACTAGTGCTAACCAGATACATATTTGTTTTGAGTGTATAACTGTCGTTAAATGTTTTTCGCGATCGGATCGAGTGACTTCCCATGCACGTTAGCAGCAATGGATTATTTCTGTAGAATACAATAACCACAACATTGATGATATCGTAAATGCAAATATTTAATTTCCGTATACTGACTCATAGTTAACAAATCCATTAATCTGTAGAGATGTCAAAATCTGCAACGAAATATCCTGAGATTTTAAACCTTTTTTGAATTTGTGTGCGCGAAAATAATATTGAAACACAATATTCAGTACTCAATTAACGTACGCATTTGCTTTATTCCACGGAAATGATATATTATTCGATATTGATATAAATAATTGATTTGCTCTCAAACGCATACACGTAATCCCTTTCAGCAGAGTTTGTGCAATACTAGTATTTTCACGAACGCATCAGTCAAAAGTAAATGTAGGTTTAAAAGTCAAACATGAATTATAGTTTTCACAGAACACAGTCGACGGAAAACAGGCACTAAAACAAAGAACAATTACAAAGTTAACAAAAAGCAAGGCGTGTGACATGACAAAGACAACCTGGTTGAAAATAGAGCTACCACCTTGGAGCAGTCAGTGGCAAAAAGGCCGCTGGGGGTTCAAACCCGGTTTTAGGTGTGCATCAAACCTCACCCTTACTCTATTGCTATCCCAGTAAACGGGACAGTGTAAGTAAAGAAATCCACGCCATGCTATGCTTTTTTAAGAAACTAGGCAGCATTAATAGGCAATACAATTATAACACAAAGATGATCATGTATATATGAATATAACAAAATATAGAAAGCCATACAGAAAGTACTTAATGACTTGGCAAAGGCCAGAGCAGTAGTATAGTAAACCATCAAGGGTACGACAAGACAATATTGAAGACAAACATCAAACGTTACCGTCCTCTCAGAATTTAGGCAAACGTCACCATAGGGTGGATCTGCTATCCGTTATCAATACAGTCAGTTTAAGAAGAAGGCATAGTGGCGAACAATACATGGGTCAACCACTGAACATGCAGTGCGTTGCAAAATGATATGGTCATAACCTCTTTTTATAAACTTTTTAACAAGTTTAATAAAGATTGTATAAAGTGATCATGACCTAGAACTTTCAAATATTGCAAGTCGCGACATCGCAGAAGTCGCGTTGTAAGAAAAGTTCTTCAATTAATTATATATTATTTAGGAGATCAGGTTTATGATTATATAATTTTGCAAATATTTTTCGAAGTTTATGGTAAAGGTAGCCCAGCTAAAGTAGCGTTTTAGTTATTCAAACTCATACTGATATTAAAGTCCTCAGCAAGACTACAAGCTGTAACATAATTGTAAATACCAATACCAATTATGGATAGATAATCCATATAACCACACAGCACCAGATTTGCATATGTCGCTTCGTGATGTAGTTAAAAATAACTCGCAATATATTGTTTTGTTTTGTTTTAAACAGTCAGCTTATATGAACAATTTATCCATGGATATCCGGCGGATCTCGAGAACTCCAAAACGACGTATGTTACAGTTCTACTATTCAGATCCGAGGCTCTATTACATCAAGGGTTAGAATATCCTTATCTAATCAGGATATCCATAAAGAATTCTGTTTCTACCATACTGATTGTCATTGTGTGTATATACCAATCGTTTTTTGTGTTTATTTACAAAATGACGTCATGCAAAGGTGACCTTTACAAAGTCATTAATGATAGGCGTTTATCTGACTCAAGGGTCAACTCAAATTTTACAGCACATATATACACATGTAGACAATAACTGCATATATATATATCCTGGGAGTGCTGGCTCAAATCTCTCGTTTCACTCAAGATTTGATCCAACACCCCCAGAAATAAGCTGGGTTAGAGTTATATTCTGAGATTTTTTAATAAAAGTTGATTTGTTATCAAAATAACATCCAAAATCAACAAAAATAGTCTGATTCCGCGCTTTTTGTAATCTTTATAATTATAAAATGTTTCTTAAATTAAAAATTGTTTGAGGGGTAGTTTTTATATTTGACAAAAAGCAAGCACATAGTACAAACGATTTTAGTATCTTTGTCAAAACCATGATTATTTTTGTTATAAAAAATTAATTTTTTGTATAATAAATTTAGATAAAAAAACATAGTTCGGCTATTGCAGTTTGAATTACTATTTTTTTATATCAAACCTCAATACCCCTTAATCTAATGGACTCAAGGTTGTATAATCTCAATTTTTGGTAAATAATCTTTAATCTAATCGAATTACCACCACTACTAAAACACACTGATTCCTCCCGCAAGTACCTAGATTACATCTTATACATGGAACCACACGACTTGTTTTTTTTCTATTTTTATGCAAACTGCAATATATCGAATTTTTTCCATGCTTTTTTTTACATGGCTCGTGTAATCCAACCTTTAGGAACTGGCAAACAACTTCCATTTATTTTGATAATTATTTTTATTTATATTTAAGAAAAATATTTCTTAATATATAACAAAAAAAGTGGAAAAAGCTGGTGTAAAACCTATCGAAAAAGTGCAGATAAAATGCGGATACTTCAAAGATTTTGAGATGAGGATGAGTGGAAAATATTTGGATGTAAACTTAGATAATAAAACAAGTATTGTGATAAAACAAATAACATCGGAGTTGGAAAGAATGAATGGAATGAAATGGGAAATAGTAGCAAAGGTGAACCTAATACACAACGAAAGCACCCCACCAAAAACAATCATAGCAGTTTTAAAAAGCAAACAAAATGCTATTTTTACAATAAACGACTTGAGTCAATTATACGATGAATCGGCCGAGGAAATTTTAAGAAAGTTAGACACATTTATCAATATAGCGTCTGGATTAACTGTTCATAAATGTATTAATTTGTATTTAAATATCGCAAAGTACGATTTAATTGAATAGGTCCGTTGGATTGTGTTTATCAAAACTGGCGATTTCTATGTAATCTTGATCTTGTAAAATATCTAGGGCTTGTTTTATTATATGTTTTAATAAACTCTGTTTTATATTTTTTTCTTACAATAACACTTCCAGAATTAAGAACTATGCAAAGGTGGTGGATCATACTCAAATTAATTCAATTAATAATGATGCCACCGTATTTACCGTGTTAGCGTTGGCAATCTTGCATACAAAGCTAATAACAGAACCAGCACTAATATCTAAAGGTATACCAAAGTTATCGTGGTTGCGTGGGGTGGCGCGAAGCGTTATACCATAATTTGGTTCTTCAACACCATTGACGGAGACTACTACAGACACGTCACCAATTATAGGTTCACTTGATAAACCTATACCCATAATCCGCCCATGGCGTGTCATTACATATCCCACATTTGTTTCTCTTCCACTATTTCCAACTGAGAATACTTTAGCCTCCGCAAATATTGTAATAATTAAGAGTTTTGACTTGGTCAGCAATAGACCTAGCTCGCTTATATAAATCTCGAATTAAAGCCTCTAAGTCTTCTCTTTTCTTAGGTGTTGTTGCCCCAAATATACTCATTGTTTTTTTTTAAAAATATAATTTTTTAAATAAATTCTAAAACGCAACTCATAGGCATGCCGTGATTATCTATCTCGTTGCCATGCTCATCTCTGACTTCTATTTTTCATTCAGTAATTGTACCATTTGAAAGACAGCGATATTCAGGATAAAAATGTGTATATACAATATCCCCAAACTGCTTATTTACCACAGGCATAACTCCTATAATAGTGCTTTGCACACCATTAAAATAATTACTACTCGTATAAACTTGTTCCAGATGAACATATAGCTGTTTATAAGGAGCTAAATCAATTGATTGTTTTCCAATATAAATACCTTCCGCCCATCCCCTGTCCCTGAATCCAAGCATTTGAAAGACCGCTTGATAATCGTGTCTCTGTTGATATCTTTAAAGAGGCTATACCATTCTGCACATCAACGGTTAGGGTAATAGTCAATCCTTCAAATATATCTGCCAACTGTTGAAAGTTATAGAGTCCATCTGGTATAAGGTACGTAAGGTCTGGTGTTTTTCTTATGTATCCATGATTAATATTATACCAACCGATAGTGTATGTAAAACATTTTAATCCAACGCGCTTATCTCCATCTCTATTATCGATATACTGAAACTTTTTTTTTAATATATAATATGAATAAAGCAATGCCTCGCGAGCTCAACTCATTCAAAAAAACACTGGAATGCAAATGAAAACAATCATCAGCACAGTATGGTTATTAGAGCCACCTCAGTGAGAGGCGAAGAATAAAAATTAATCACGAAATTCTGCCCTACATTTACTACTCTTACTGTCAGAAAGATTGTAATAATTATTTAAAAAGCAGACAGGATAGCCTATGGTAGTTTGGACCTTTTATTTACCATCCCCATCAGATGGACAAAGCCAAGGAAAAATGTCTTACGCAAGATGCTTGACCTTGAACTTAAGTGATGTTCACACCCAATATATTAATGATACGTAACAGTTTCATATCATTATCTGAAATTGTTGGACAGCTTACTGGAATGAACACCAGAAGTACATGAATATTCACACTGACATTACTTTAATGTGCAACATACGGTCTTTTGAAAACACAGAGGCAAATTAGGTTGTCTCATTATTTTAAGAGCTAATTATGATCTATAAAGTTCCTAGGTCTTTACTCGAAAGAAGACGAAAGGGTTATTACTCGAAAAAAGAAGAAGGGGTTATGACTGGACATGAAAACTGCATGACCTTGAATAAAGGACCCATATATGTGTATGCTACTTACCACATTGTCCGGACAAGAACAATTTTCTTAAGGGCAATTAAAATAAAACTTAAATCGTTTTTGTTTGTTTGGCTTGTAACGTCATTTTCCTGCACATTTTAGGCTATGTATGACGGTCAACATTTTTTAGTGGTGGAAGCAGACCACTCACTTATTCCTGGTTAGAAGATGTAAGACACGTACTGTATACTTCCCGTCGTCCATACGAATCGACACTTACAAGTCAAGCTCCCAGTGGTATTCAAACCCGCAGCGTTGAGATGGTTCCAATGCAGCGTCTTTACGCTCTCAACCACGGATGTGCTACAAACTATCAAATCATGTCTGGGTAACGTACTTGAACTCACTCACTTCTCACCAATGTCACTAGACGAATGCAGCTCGGGTTCGTTTTTCCGTCTCTGCATTGTACGCGAAATTTTTTAACTTTTCTTATATATAAAAAAGGAGTTTATTTTGTACTATTTTGAGATGGTGGTAATCCAACGGATTCTTGACTAAGTAGCTTGTATGTTTTGTTTTTGTTTTCAGCGATAACAGAATTCTATTTTGTGCGATGATCTCTTATGGAATGTCATAAATTAATATCAATTACTATTTAACTGATCATTGGCCACAATTGCTTGTTTGGTACATCACATATTCCCACTTTTGTATCTAGCAACCACAGATAACTGCGCCTCATTAATGGTACATGTACATCCAGTCCTTTTTAGTTCTGTTGAAAGTTCAAGCCATCCGTTGCAGGTTATTAATGCAGAATTCTACTGTTAAGCAGACGCAGTCATAACAACCACAAACAATGGAAGACTGACGCATACTATATTATTTTCTTGGACATTCTTGAACATTCAGGACATTTAAGGGTGCAGCTTAATTAAGGCAGAAATGGCACTGAAAACTATAAAAGATA
Source organism: Cyrtodaria siliqua (assembly GCA_037043455.1). Classification (NCBI taxonomy): domain Eukaryota; kingdom Metazoa; phylum Mollusca; class Bivalvia; order Adapedonta; family Hiatellidae; genus Cyrtodaria; species Cyrtodaria siliqua. The sequence goes on along the minus strand of JAWPHD010002671.1, from coordinate 140,578 downwards.
TTAAAAACGGCAACAAAAAAAACATATATTTTCAAAACACAGTTTTATAACCGATTCATCAAACGCTATTGATAGCATTTGTCTAAAACGTCTTAATTTCTGAAACGGTTGTGACACAGCATGGTAGACTTTGACTCTAGAGATCTTACTTGCACCACTGAGTGTTACAATGTGCCCATGGGAACGCGTTTAATTTCTTAGCTTTGTCTTTTTGATGTGGACATAAACTGTTTGAATGTTGTGTTACATTTACATCATATTTAGCACATGTTAGGCTATATATGACGGTCTATTGTTTTTGTGGTAGATGCAGATCCATTTTTTTCTTGGGGGTAGAACCAGTACTGAATATCTCCAGCCGTCCATGATTATTGACACTTTCTCACTTGACAAGTCAAGCTTACAGTGGGACACAAACTTGTAGCTGTGAGAGACGAGGACGTTTTAGACACGGCCTCTTTACTACATGTATCCCGGCCAAGGATGCGCCGGACATAAAGTGGGCAGTCCCGTGTATTGAAGGTTATATATATATCCTTCTCCTATGTCTGGGGCGGCTCTAAATAACCTTAGATAATGTGTTGATACACCATTAAAAAATATATGTTCAAGAAGCTACTGTTTAACACTACAAAAAGGAAAATATTTCCTGCAGAGGGATGTTAACAAGCATGTACTGGAGTCAGGCAAATGAAAAATTAGATTAATCTATTGAAGAATTGATTTTTTAATTAAATATTTAGATCTTTCGACAGGCTATGCAAAACATTGGGTTACTTTAAAGTGTGTGAAATCCTAGACACTTCTCGCTAAATTTAAACTAGCTTATGTTTTTCATAACCCGTAAAAATATAGAAATATTGAATTTAATCATTTTATGTACTTGGTAACAGTGACGTTGCCAACCTTGCACGCTTTTTTATAGCAACTTACAACAGTCCTCCAGTTAATCAAACGAATAAACTATACCTTGTTTGTTTTAGCTGTGCCCAAAACGTAAAAGTGTTATTTCACTAGGAATTTAAATGCAGCACATAAACGTGTTTCATTTAACGTCAATGCAATAGAAATGTAAATATTGGGATTTGAACGGTGGTAGTGAATGGCAACTTTACCATAAACAGCTTCATGGTAAATTTTCCATTCACTTTGCGTTAATGGTAAATTTGCCAACCACTGACCGTCGTTGAACCCCAGGAATACGAAAATTAGTGAATCAATACTTAAATACACATTATTTACCTGTTGTTATAGAATCAATAATAGAGTGCCTTGGGAGGCTGGTAATGATAAAATCATAAATAGTGCAAGAAAGATAAAATATCATCAGTGTATTTAGTTTTGACCACAGATTAGCCATTTTCTATTCAGGCACACCAGATTGAGCAATTAGCTCCATAAACTGAAAAGTATTCGAAATTAGACGCGTATATAATTTTTTCAAAATTGTGCTATTAAGCTGCAAAATCGAGATATCAAGATCCAAATTATATCATTCAGCATACTGAACCGCGCAGAACTTTGCATATGGGGGCGCCCAATGGAAAAGCCTGTAAACATAGCAGTCTGATTACCTTGACCACCGAGATAATATATAGTGCCCCCACATTAGCATAAACAATAGGGTTATAGTTGTGTTAAAATCGAAAATAATCGTTCCGATGTGAATAATTAATTTCTACACAACCATCCGAACTCCTAACTGTATTTTATTCACCGATAAAACACAGGTAGGTACTTATTATATTTTATTTCCCCGTAGTGAAATACCAGTATTGGGATCTACTATCCTCGACCTCTTAGTTTACGAGCACTTAACGACAATTGGCTATATATATCAGTAATACATTATATATTTGACATAATATGATGTTAGCTAATCTAAACTATTAAAACTGCAACAAAAACTACCGCAGCTTTGATTAAATTTTGTTTATTTTTCCATCCGATAACATTTGTAAATGGATGATCTCAACTTGTTTGTTTCCAGTGAACGGCGTGTGTTTCCGTTCACCTTATTTACTATAGCTTTTGTCCCGAGATGCAGTATACATGTAAACGTATTTTCATATGGGCAATTTATGCAAATGTGTTGACCTAAACTCACACTAGCTGACAATGTAGAAAAAAATGCAAAAATATCAACCATTTTTTAATTTAACAAGAAGAAACAAAGCTGTATTTATTTTCTATGAAATAACTTTAGCAAATGTCTATCCTCATCACCCTAAAATCAAATTTTTTTCAATACTGTGGAGCATTATAATTATTGTCTTCTGCTGTTTTCAAAACATGTCCGTCTGCTTGTCAGGAATTTAGGTCACAAATCATGTAGGAAATGTACTAACGTAACAATTACCTGATGTTTTTAACACAAACACCGATATTGCTGCATGTTTTACTCAGGTCCAGCCCTTGATATTACCCATTTACTACTTCTCAATTTACGCGTAACTAAAACTTGTTGATATCTAAATTCTAATGAAAGTCGAAGGATTAAATCATCAATGCATCGTAAAATTATTTTTTTGGGTAAGTTTGTTTTATAATGGGATGCATTTAATGACGAAAACACTGGTAAAGAGATCAACTATCCATAGGAAAATTATCCGTAGCATCTTATTTGCAAGTGTATGTTTTCTGTTGATGACGAGATTTGCATAATAAACGTGCGCAGACGTAATTTCCGCCGTCGGTCGAAATCACATGGTGGTCTAAAACAGATAGAAAGACGATACGTATTCATCAGATACAGATCAGATTACTTCTTAATTAAAATGCATTTGTTCACTTCGCGATAAAAAATAAAAAATGATTTCTAAAGGTATCAGCGGAGTTTTCCAGAGCGGGGTGCTTGAGAAAACTAATGAAATATGTTGGTGTTGATTTAGGCGTGACTTACATTTAGATCTTAGTGATGTGAATGAGAGTTACGCCTGAGTCCCCCCTGGCATATTTCACTAGTTTTTCTCGTTCCCCGCGAGGGCAAAACTGCGCTGGTACCATCACTATCTATACTACTGATACATTGTACCCTCCCAAAATATTTTATAGATGATATCTTCTATGATAAACGCTCTTCTTTCGAACTCCCCGATAATCTGCAACAAGATCATATCCATTGTGAGTCCCACATTCGAAACAAATACGTTTTCCGTTGAAAACCCTGCAAGTACTATTACAATTTGCACATGCATACGTGCAACTATAGCAAAGTTTGTACCCAACACAATATTTACCATTTGTCTTTTTTGTCAACTATGTAAAACAAAAGGCAATCCATGCAAAAATCAGAAGAATCAAAAACACCTAATAATCTCTTACAATGTATACAGTTCATCTTATAATATCCTATTAACATTATTGATTTAATTGATACTTAAAAGATTAAGAATAGCATAGTATTATATGGTATACACAGATGACATAGAAAGTCTTAGAAAGGAATGTGTAAAACAAGCTGTGTTAGTTGATTTTGAAGGCATGCAAAAAATGGATAACGGTATTATTACATTTTATAAACTTCAAGGATTTGACTGAAAATATTATAACCGAGGCTCAACAGATGAAACTGCCGTGGAAAATAAGAAAACATGATATCAGAAGGGCAAGAAGCTTGTGTAATAGAAAGATCTCACTAGCAACTAGAGGCCCAGCAGATATTAATTTCTTTAATTACTACTTTTGAGTTATTAAGGGAGGGAACTGATACTATTTTTTATGCTGTTTAAATTAATTAATTATAACTTAAAAATTATTTTCTATACACTTATTATATAATGAGTGTAAAAGAAATTGAAAAATCCCCGAAACAATACAGTAAGTTTTTTTCTGTGGGTAATGTGCATGAAAGCTGGCCCCTCGCTAAGTTTCATCTGACGCAAGAAACAGTCACAGAATTCCTCAAGACTGAATTGAAAAGAACGGGTGGTTTTAAATTGAGTGTTGCTTTGAGAATGACTTTCGCTAGATTGGGAGGAAACAAAAAAGAAGGTTTCTATACTATATACAAAACAGCTTACTTCGTGTCAAAGGCAACAATAAACTTAGGTGAAAACGATATCAGTGGAGCTTTAGATACAGCAACTGTTGAAATTATGAAAATAATTGGAGAGTGGATGGAGGGAGGAAGTAGTTGGCTAAATGATTCGGTCGATGCGCATTATATAAACAGGGTGACATATAAGCCTTTTGTGGGGTAGCTCTTATCTGAAGTTACCAAAAGAATTTTCTCACCCTATGAAAGGTTTAATAAATATAATAAATAAAAAAGATGATGAGTGCTTCAGATGGTGCCATCTGGCATATAAATGTCCTACTGCAAAAGATCCTCAAAGAATAACAAAGTACAAAAAGCATATTGGTATTCTTGATAATAGTAGAATTACATTTCCTGTAACTAAACAGGAAATCCCCAAAATAGAAACACAAAACAATATTTGTTTTAATATATTTGGATATGAGAAAAACGAGGTGTATCCGCTGTACATATAAAAAAACAGAGCTGAAGAAGAATGCGATATGCTTTTGATTGTCAAAGAAGAAGAAAATCATTATATGTGGATAAAGGATTTTAACCGGTTGATGAATAATCAGACATCTCATAAAGAAAACAAATAACACGATAAATATTGCGCGTCGTCATTATGTCGTGTATAAAAATGTTGTGTTGTTGCCTTTTATTTGTCGTGTTGTCGTGTCTTCGCCCAACACGACTTGTTCATACCCACCAACATGAATACTCGACTCATAAATCTGTCGTGTCTGCGCCCTATAAATGTCGAGTTGTCTCCTAAACTTTGTCGTGTTGTCGTCTCTTTGCCCTGCCACACGACAACACAACAAATAAGGTATTTGTCGTATTGTTGTGTCTTCGTCCAACCAACACGAAATGGCACAAATCAGCCACCATAAAATGCACAAACTACGGTGTCCGGATGGGGCCAGATACAATGTCGCATTTGTCGTGAGCGACAATGCGACACCCGATAATGCTACATTGCGATACGACAATGCGACATCAAACGACATCACCAATTATGTCGCGATGTCGTATCGTAATGTCGCGATGTCGTATCGCAATGTCGAATTGTCGCATTCTCGTAATGTCGCCAACGACAACGCGACATTCTTTTAATTGTCGTAATGTCGCGTTGTTGTTGGCGACATTACGGACAAATGAAAGAATGACGCGTTGTCTACAGTACGACATTTTATCTTGCTCCAACCGGACACCGTAACAACCACATTGGCGAAAATACGCAAACCGAAAAAAAATATAGATTCAACAATTTCGAAATTGCGAGTTGTTGCCTAAAATCTCAGGTTTATACTAACTTTAAATGTCGGTCTCCAGTTTACAAATAATTTTACTAAGATTTGTCATGTATCGGAGAACTGTCGCAAAAGTAGAAAGTAAGTAAACGTTAACTGAAAGTTTAAAACCAACAGGAAGAACGCGAGGACATGAAGTAGAAAAAACACAAACCGAAGTCATCAACGTAAGGCGGCTGATTTGTGCCATGTCGTGTTGGCTTTGTGAAAACACGACCACACACGCAGACAACACGACCATACCTTATTAGTTGGGGGTGGGGGAGCGGAAACACAACATGACAAATATTACGCGACAACTCAACATTCAGAGGACAGATGTATGTGTCGCATTGTCGTGTATGAAAATTGAAAATGTTGTGTAGTCACTTTTTATTTGTCGTGTTGTCGTGTCTTCGCCCCATTGACATGACAAATACCTTATTTGTCAAGTTGGCAGGGCGAAGACACGGCAACACGACATTCAGAGGGCACCAACACGCCAGATTTATGCGTCGAGTTGTCGTGTATGAATATGTTGTGTTGTCGCGTTTTAGTTGTCGTGTTGTTGCGTCTTCGCCCCGCCGATATGACAAATACCTTATCGCTTTGGCGGGGCAAAGACACAACAAGTTTTACGCGACTACTCGACAAATAAGTAATTTGTTGCGCTGTCTTGTTGACTGGGCGACAACATAATAAATAAAAGGCGCAACACGGCAATTTAATACCCACCGACATGACAACTCGACACAAAATTCTGTCGTGTCGACATCCTATAAATGTCGAGTTGTCTCGTAAACTTTGTTGTGTTGTCGTCTCTTCGACCCGCTACGCGACAACACAACAAATAAGGTATTTGTCATGTTGTCGTGTATTTGCCCAACCAACACGACATGGCACAAATCAGCCACCATAAAACGTGCAAACACATAGGCGAAAGTATGCAAACCGAAGAAAAAATCTAGATTCGTCAATTTGAAAAAGTTGTCACCTAAAATCTCAGGTTTACACTAAATTTAAATTGTTGTCTCAGGTTTACAAATAAATTTTCTAAGATTTTCCATGTAAGGGAGAACTGTCGCAAAAGTAGAAGGCAATCTCTGTTTATTTTTAATGTAAATATTTGTTCGTGCAAAAATGTTTGGAAAATTTAGGTGTAGGTACGGACGCGTCCCAATTGTTGAACAAGTTCTAATATACCATGGTATCAAGCGATAAAATGTGCATATTTTGCACAGAAAATCCCATGCTACTGGTAAATAGTGCACGGTTCCTGAACTATTCATGTTGGAGAAATGTGTCTTAAGTTCTGTGGAGATTTTCTGTGGTTGTGAGGTGGTATTGTGCAGTGAAAATCCACACTATTATATCAAAGAAAATATAACTTTAAAACCCTAGAGAGTATTAGTTTAAAAAATATTAATATGATCATTTGGGTATAAAGTCAATGTCAAGGCAGGATTTTTATATGATAATATAAAAAATCTGGTCAAGGTCAGTGTGAGTTGGTAATTGGTCTGATGTTAATTAGTTAATATAGTGAATGCTTTACTCTAAGTCATCAAAGCAATACATGCGTTAAAAATAATACTTCTGAAATATTTATGTTCAAAATCGTTACTAATTTATTCTGGATATAAGGACAAAGTCAAGACCAAGTCAGGTAGAGTGTATCTTGCTGATCAATGATTTGTTATGATCTTTTAATAAATCCTTTGGCATGTGGATATGGAATGTCCACACTACTTTATCCATACTCAAAACAGGTTACTATAATGCAGACAAAAAAAAGTATGAAATATGCTAAACATGATGTAAATTAAGACTTTTAAAGTTTTCATGTTTTCAGTATAGGTATTAGGTAATCTACAATATTGTGTTAAATTGTACTTTTCTTTGGCTACTCAGCTTTCAATTATTAGACATTCACTTTCCAAAACATCCAAATTTTAGATCATTCAGCCAGAACTCTTTTTTTTTCAACTTATAACATTAAAACTAAATATTAAAATGGCACCATTTCTATAAAAGAAACATCAAATAAGGTTATTTAACTTTCAATGTGGATTGAAGCTTTAATACATAGATGGAAATTCATAGTTAAACATACCTTGCTTGAAATATGTATGATGCAGATGGAGACAACACAAACATTAAATTGAAAATTATTTTAATGTATTTTTCAATATATTGTTGAATTAGTATTGTCATTGGTATGTTTTTGTTCATTTTATATACATGGTTATTACATGTAAGTGTAACTTTCTGTGTAGTGTTTGTACTAATATATGTTAATCTCCAATATGGAGGAAATAAAGATATATATAGTATAAATTTAGTTGAATTAATATTTTCATTTTTAATTTAAACTGTAAGACATACCCTTTCCTAAACGTTCACAGTTCATTGCATACCATCAACATAATGATATAATATAACCTCATGTAAAGAGCCTCACCCACCAAACAGGAAACAGTTGACTTTTATAATATTTTCAATGTTTGGAGCTACCAAAATGACAAAAAAATGTAAACACTTGCGTTCTCATGTTTTCTCTACATAGAGGAAAATAATCAGCATATAATCACAACAGGTAATGGTAATTCTCACTTTGTTTAAATGCAAACTTGTGACTGTTTTTTTTTTTAATTCAACAAATGCGATCTAGAGACTAGAATGGAGAAATTCATGTAAAGAAATGAAAAGTGGGTGGGGTAAAAATGGAAACGCTGCAAGTTAGCTTTCCTTCGTGGTCACAAAAATCAAGTACATTTAAACTTGGGAAATACTTCCGGTTCCGGAACGCTCACTTGCTAAGGAAAGGCTTTTGGATACGAATGTGTGTACCATCAGTGCACCCAATAACATTTAAGAATCCTCTCTTCTCAAAGAAACCTGCTTTTATTGTCTCCTTATGTTCCCGAGACTGTGACCAGATAATAAATTCTCCTGGACTCCACACAGTGCTGTCGTAACATCATCCAGGACACGTGATACTGTGGATTTGTCATACCCTAGTGTGTCCCCAACAATTTGTAAAAAATAACCAGTGGCATACAACCGTAGCGCAATTAAAACTTGTTCCTCTGCAGAAAGTGCACGATTTCTCGCTGTTGGACGCTCTAGTTGCCGCTTTAAAAGTTCTACAATGTACTCAATGGACTTTCTGCCAAACCTATACCTTTCTCTAAGTTCCCTGTCATTCATTTGACGATAAGCATGGCTTCCTTTTTCTTACATTTCTCCCTGTTTGGACGCTCATCAAAACAGCATTGACAGCCATTTTGTCTTGTACCGTTATTGAGAATTTTAATGCAGCTTAAAGTTCCATTAAATTAAACGAGTATTTTAACATCATTTTAACGGAAAACATATTTGAACAACAGCTTTTGACTAACGAAAACATTTAACGGGGATTTGAACGGATAGTTAACATTTTCTCCGTTAACTTAAAGGGGAAAATGTCGTTAATATTTTTGAAAAACTGGCCCAATTTGAACAGAAATCAAAACAATTCCTTCCTGCTGTTAAGTTGTCATATTAAGTCTACTCGTTAATAAATATAACATCATAACAAAGACATACCTGTGATATAACGTACATCTACTCGTCAATACATATAACAGCATAACAAAGACATACCTGTGATATAACGTACATCTTACTAACGATCTAATATCGTCTACCGTAGAAATTAACAAACAACTTAAAAACATGACATATGTGACATGATGCACCCTAGAGCTGATTTAAACCTCATGCGGCCTTTTTTTGCCACGGACCGTTCCAAGGCGGTAGCCCTATTGCCAAACCTTTTGTGATTGTGCTGCCATATCTTTGTATCATCTCTATAGTTTTGATTTGTTTCTGTGTGTATTTGTGGTTGACTGTCGTCCTTGAATGAGTATTTTCCTGTTCGATATTTGTATCTACTTATGTCATTACAACATATAATCAAGTTTAAATCACAAGCAGGGAGTTTACTACTGATCGTTCCAAGCCGGTAGCCCTAGGGTCAACCTGTTTATGTTTGTGATGCTTGTTTGATGTTTGTATATATATTCCATGTGTTTGTTGTTTAAACTGTGTGGTTATGGCTGCGTTGCGTATACTGTCTATTCGATGTTTGTATATATATATATTCCATGTATTTGTTGTTTAAACTGCGTGGTTATGGCGGTGTTACGTATACTGCATGTTCGATGTTTGTATAGGTTCCATGTATTTGTTGTTTATACTGCGTGGTTATGGCTGTGTTACGCATACTGTCTGTTCGATGTTTGTGTATACTACATGTATTTGTTGTTTAAACTGCGTGATTATGACTGTGTTACGTATACTGCCTGTTCGATGTTTGCATCTACTGTTGAACATATTCCACACACCAATGCATATTTATGTTCTCTGTACCAAAATATGCATTTCTCGATGGTCAATTGTTGGTCTGGTCATATTTTCCCAGTGTCCCCGTGTCCTACTTCTGAGCATATAAATGTTATTATTGTAAACGTATGATGCAACATGTGTTTGTCTGAATAAGACACCTCATTATATTATGCAAAAGGTGTATTAATGTCCATTACTTAATAAGTATTATTCAAATATGTAAATGTTATTACTAGCCTTGCCATACACGTATATTGATAATTATCCTCAGAGAGTCTGTAGAAATCCTTTTTTTGCTACATCGAAAAATGACAGGTGTTCTGCAAAATTTGACATTAATTATATTTATAATACCTTGTCAGTATATTAACTTCATAAATATGATTGAAATATGCAAATGTTATTATTGTTAGTAGTATTAGTACCCTAAAACGTTATACATCTAGTGTGCAATTGACGTGTTTGTTATTTGACAGATGTTCAACGTGTGGCCTCTTATATACAAGTATAATCGAAGGAATATGGCACCGAACCAGGGTCCAATATGTGTATAAAGAGATAATAGGAAAACCTCTAAACATATATTATCCTCAGGGACGTTTCCCTGATTTTTTAATGTTTTACAAATTCACTGCTGGGAATTTTGTTTTGAAATTTTCCCTATTTTCCCTGTTTTCCACCCTCCACGGCTAAGTGACACTACCTCTCTGTCATATACTTTTTGTATAGCTTCGTGTATCCCAACAAACATATAACAGTAGTTGAGTCAAAAATGTTTGCATATTAGAAAGTAGCTGTATTTATACAAACATTACACTCGCCTAAAAGTATTGATTTAGCTATTATAATCAATAACTTAGATCGCACAGTTGCGGAGAGTTGGTAATAAGGTTTTACATGCGACCATTTTGAAAATCCAAGACTACATGTACTGCTGTACCTGCTTTTGAGAAGGTCGAAACATTCTTTTTATTCTTTATAATCAATAGTTTTCAACAGTAAACGAAACTAAACTTTGGATAATGTGAACCTGACTAAATTTGACGTGTAACAAGCACGTTTATGAACCATGAACCATTAAGAATTTATTTCGAGTTATACATTTTCATATATGTATCATCCGCTCTGTCTGGAGCGGTTCAATTGTTACGTGACAAACAGCTCACCATCAGTTACATAGTATGTTATCTCGTGACATTGACAAATGGATATCTAAAATATGGATATCTAAAATAAATCTTACAATGTGTGTGAGATTTACAATTACGTAGCAATCAGGGCATTGCTTTGTCAAGTGTATTTTGAATATTTAACATGTTTGACGGTGGATAAACACGTATTTGGTTAGTCTCATTTGATTGTTGCAATCATGAAGTTGTCAATCGTTATCCTGACTGTCGCACTTGCAACTATTTGCAATGGAGGAAAGAGGTAAATACAGTCTTACTTTGATATTTGATGCAATATGTACGTAAATTATCTTTAATAATGTGTCGGTTCGTTTATTTTCGTTAAACGTTGGTCACTTTGGCAAGTTTGGCGTATTACTAGACACTATTTACATAGTGCCTAAGTCAGTTATATATCTGGGAAATGGAATTTTTAAATGGTAATAAGGAAACCGTACTTTTGAAAATCGGCTAAGAAACAAAGACAAGTCTGACAAAAAAATAGCTTTTCATGGGACATGCACAATGCTAGTAAGATTGCTGTCGATGGTTTATACCGCATCTGCTAAAGGTATCTCTTGTTTATAGTGCTCCAGATAAGCTTTCATAACACTGCGTTTTGCACGCATGAAACACATTGTATTGCGAATTTACATAATTTACTAATGCGTATTCTTAAAACAAGTTTTGAAAAAATAATATGTAAAATGTTTACTCTTAGTCGTTACCATAAAACATAACGTATTTCCTCCTCCACTTATATATATTCATTATAGATGTCGTTTTTTTTTAAATGATATTAATTTGTGTCAAACAGTCGACTTATTGTTTTCTTTTAAGCATCGACTAGTAATTGCTAGTAATTGCTGGAGGTACTTGATTGTCATTCAATACCTCAAACTTCAATAAGTATTGCGTATGATAGGGTGCACTCGTTTTTTCTATTGAAGTGTGTACGCGGGTATTTGGTGACGATTGTTTTAATGCGTTTGTGTAAGCATTTATGTTATTTTTAATGTGTTGTTGATAAATAAATATCCGTAATTACGAAGATACGCGTCTTATCTGGAGTTCAGTAGACTGTCTTGTTTGTGTTGGTTGTTTCCAAGGGATCCCCTTTTCAGTATTTATTGTGTTTTATGAATCACAATTAAGACACCATCAATGTTGTATTTTTTTAAATATTACACTAAATATTTTCTCTATGTAAAACATTATGATTGCTTATTAGCGACTAGATGGCTTTCCATGGCGGTAGCCCGATTGGCAACCATTTTATGTGTGGGATGTCATGTCTTGCCTTTTATTCATCTTTGTAAATATTGTTTGTTTATGTACGTTTTTTTTCTTGGTTGACTGTGGTCCTTGAATGCTACATTTCCTCTTCGACCTTTATATCTACTTTCTTCTAAATAGTGTTTCGGCTCTTTTATATTTACTTTTTAAATTAATTTGCAAACCCAAGCCGAGTATTTCTGTGGCCTGATTCCTGGTTCATTTGGTGTATAATTTCCTGAGATAAAATATGATATATAAAATATGAAAAATGGATGAATCACGTTTTATGCCACTGCTATTAATGACAACTGAATATTGTAATTATATGTTTTAGGATAAGGTATATAAATATATAAATATACTTTAATTGTCCAGAACACCTTTCCATTCATTTAGTAAAAGTCTGTACATACATAATTACACAGATCGTCTGAGAAAAAAAAATTCGGCTTAAAGTACCTATCCTGCCAACAACAGTCACATTTTACAACAGGTGTACACTGTTTTAAAACCAATTGACTTCGAGTTATATTTATAACTTACATATTTTGAGAATCCAAAGCCTATAGACACAATATAAACGGCTTTAACCAGCCAGGCTAAACCTCAAAAACGGAGCGTCTAATTAAGAGTGACCAACTCATATTCATATTACGCATATTCAATCACGGATATACTTTTAATAGTCTCATATACATTATTATATGACCTGAATACCTGGATAGAGTTTTGATAAACTGTTTTATCATGTAATTTTACAGTTATATGTCGGGTTAGTTTCTTTAATGTTAATGTCAATTATGACATTTCCATACTTAAATGACTCAATATTTATAGATTGCCGTCGTAAATACAAGCAATTAAACATACAACACATGTTTATAGCTTACACAATTACATGAAAGTATGAAGATATTGAGAACATGAACACTTATCCATATTAAACAAATAAACATATAATTACATTTTATCAGATTTACTGAGAAGCACATTATTTCAAAATCGCTGTAATGAAAAATAAACATTTAATAGAAAAGCATGGCATTTCAAATTAATATAATACAGTGTAAAGTATCAACCCTAAATAACTACCTCGTATTGCACAACAGATCCATAGTCAATGATATAAATGAAAGAAAAAGAAGAAGAAGAAGAAGAAGAAGAAGAAGAAGAAGAAGAAGAAGAAGAAGAAACTGTATTTGTCTCGTCATATGTCTATGGAGGTTGGAGGCCATCTTCCATAAACCTTACACATATGCATGTTAAACTACTGAAATAAGCTTGAAAATCAATGACAATACATAGACTTTAACATTGTTTCTCTATCATAGTGGACAGTGTAAATATTTGTTTATACATCCTATATGAAATGTAGTAGCCCTGTTGTCAACACGTTTATGTGTGTGGTGTGTTGTAATATAACAACACCATTTAATATACTCCTGTATTGTTATTCAACCCACGAGAATCGTGCTCCGAAACGATTGGCCTGCGAATAAATTACTAGTTAATGTTGCATGTTATTAATGAGATGCACACCTTTCACGGAGAAACAATATTGTGTTCGTAATATGCTCTGTATTGAAATATGTGTTGATTTAAACAACTTTAAATTATATATATATGTGTATATATATATATATATATGTGCGTGTGCGTGTGTGTACGTGTGTACTTTCTAGTTGTGCTTATTATTTGAAGGTACTCTCTTCAAAATGTTTCTGTCACGTAATGAAGAATGAAACAACCAACCTGCAATCGCAATAGATGCGGCGTGCAAACGCACTATTAAGTTAAATGGATGCGAGTCTTTGCCAATATTATTGCTTCGTTCTAAAACAAACACTCCGCCATAAAAAATGGTTACATTATGTTTTTACTGAGTAAAATAGTCTGACCAGCGAAGATGGGTAGTATACAGTATATTAGACAGTCGCTTGTGCATGTGTCTTGTGAATCACTTTGCATTGGTAAAGTGTCCGTTCCTTTATAGAATTAAGTTACCTTTCAATCAAACTTTATTTGTATTTTAGCACCAACATGGCGAACGAGTATCTAAAATCAAAGTGGAAGACTTTGTTCCACCTCGATGACGCGAACCACGATGGGATACTATCATCAGCTGCTATCGAGAAGACAAGGTATACAGTATCTTGGTTTATATTTAGAGCTGCCAGAGATAGAGAAATGATACATAAGAATCATGGAAGTATGCCCTAATCTTACTATTGAAAATATTAGTATAGCTCCTGTTACGATTGACTCTGAATTAGTTGACTGTCCTGTCTATGTCCTCATATGACGGACGAGGAATTAAAGGTATTGTCCACAGACACAACCTGAAATACAATAAACACTGAGCAGGAAATTGCATGCATGCATGCATACATAACATGTAGTTCTTTTTTTTGCCTTCAGAGTTACCGAAACTAATCGGTAGTCGTCTTAAGCCGAGGTTCATAGAGCCATTACGCAATGCACTCAAACATGACTGCTGCATTTACGTACCTACATACGACTCACCAAAGCTACAAATATCATAATGGTGGGGTGGTGGTGTTGGTTGTGGTGATGGGGTGGTGGTGTTGTTGGTGGTGGTGAAGGGCTGGTGGTGTTGGTGGTGGTGGTAGGGTGGTAGTGCTGGTGGTGGTGGTAGAGTGGTGGTGGTGGTGGTGTTGGGGTGCCTTTGGTGGCGGGGCTGGTGGTGGTGATGGTGGTGTTGGTGGTGATGTTGGTGGTGGTAGGATGGTGGAGGTGGGGTGGCGTTTATGGCGGTGGTGGTGGTGGTAATGGGGTGGTGGCGGTGGTGATTTTGTTGTTGTTGTTGGTGGTGGTGGTGGTGGTGGGGGTGGTGGTGGTGGTGGTGGTGGTAGTGGTAGTTGGGTGGTGGTGATGGTGGTGGTGGTGGTGGTGGGGTGGCGTTTTTGGCTTTGGTTGTGGCGGTGGTGGCGGTGGTGGCGGTGGTGGTGTTATTGGAGTTTTGTTGGTGGGATGATGATGGTGTGGGTGGTGGTAGGATGTTGGTGGTTTTGTTGTTGGTGTTGTTGTTGTTGGTGGTAGTGTTTGTTGTTGTTGTGGTGGTGGTGGTTGTGGTAGGGTTATGGTGATGTTGGTGGTGGTTGTGGTGGGATGGCGTTGTTAGCATTGGTGGTGGCGGTGGTGGCGGTTGTAGTGTTATTGGTGTTTGTTGGTGGGGTGGTGATGGTGGGGGTGGTGGTGGGATGGTGGTGGTGGTGGTGGTGGTGGTGGTGGGGTGGTGGGGTGGTGGTAGGATGTTAGTTTTGGTGTTGGTGTTGGTGTTGGTTGTGGTAGTGGCGGTGGTAGTGAGGTGGTGGTGGTAGATTGGTTGTGGTGTTGGTAGTGGTAGGGTGGTAGGGTGGTGGTGGTGGTGGTGGTGGTGAAGGGGTGACTGTAGGATGTTGGTGGTGGTTTTAGTGGTGGTGTTGTTGTAGGTGGTGGTATTAGTGGTGGTAGGGTGGTGGTGGTGGTTGTGGTGATGGGGTGGTGGTGTTGGTGGTTGTGGTGATGGGGTGGTAGTGCTGGTGGTGGTGGTAGAGTGGTGGTGGTGATGGTGGTGTTGGTGGTGATGTTGGTGGTGGTACATGTAGGATGGTGGAGGTGGGGTGGCGTTGATGGCGGTGTTGGTGGTGGTTGTGGTGGTGATGGTGGGGTGGTGGTGGTGATGGTGTGGTGGCGGTGGTGATTTTGTTGTTGTTGTTGTAGGTGGTGGTGGTGGTGGTGGTGTTGGTGGTGGTGGTGGTGGTGGTGGTGGTGGTGGTGGTAGTGGTGGAAGGGTGGTGGTGATGGTGTTGGTGGTGGTTGTGGGGTGGCGTTTTTGGCGTTGGTTGTGGCGGTGGTGGCGGTGGTGGTGGTGGTGGTGTTATTGGAGTTTTGTTGGTGGGATGGTGATGGTGTGGGTGATGGTAGGATGTTAGTGTTGGCGTGGTAGTAGTGGTGGTGGTTGTGGTAGGGTGATGGGGTGGTGGTGGTGGTGAAGGGGTGATGGTAGGATGTTGGTGGCGGTGTCAGTGGTGGTGTTGTTGATGGTGGTAGGGTGGTGGCAGTTGTGGTTGTGGCGGTGATGGTGGGTAGGTAGATGGTGATGGATTCGGGATGGAGGTGGTAGTGGTGGGGTGGTGGTGGATTTTGTGATGTTGGTGGTGATGGTAGGGTGATGGTGGTGGTGGTGTTGGTGTTGTTGGTGGGTTTGTGATGCTTTTGTTGGTGGGGTGTTGGGGTGGTGGTGGTGGTGGTGGTGTCGGGGTGTCGTTGATAACGGTGTTGGTGGTGGTGATGGTCGTGTTGGTGGTGTTGGTGGTGGTGTTTGTGGCGGTAGGGTGGTGGAGGTGGAGTGGAGTTGTTGGTGTTGATGGTGGGGTGGTGGTGTTGATGGGGTCGTGGCGGTGGTGGTGGTGGTTTTGTTGTTGGTGTGGTTGTTGTTGGTGGTTGGTGATGGTTGTGGTAGGGTTATGGTGATGTTGGCGGTGGTTGTGGTGGGATGGCGTTGTTGGCGTTGGTGGTGGCGGTGGTGGCGGTTGTAGTGTTTTTGGTGTTTGTAGGTTTCACCAATCGAGTTATGTAGTTTATAGACATTGGGTGCAATCCTTCACAAGTTATTGAGCAGAAGTTATTGTTCATTACCTGATATAGTGACCTTGACCGTTGACCTACTGACCCAAATCGATAGGGGTTATCCTCTCACTAAAGACATTCAAGTTATGTGAGACCTTTCACAAATTTAACGTAATTTTTTTTCACAATTGACCCGAATGAGTGTTACGACGACCATGACAGAGTGATATCTAAGTGATATAAAATGGGTATAACTTTGTTAAAATATGCTTCCGCTATGCAGTTGCACGTGGGATGCTTTTTATCGATACCGAGTACATGTGTGAAAATTCCTTCCAATATGTCAAGTGGTTTAACAAATATCAGCTTATTCGGTATTCACATTTTTTACACAGTTTGCCTAAAAATAAAAAGCTACATAACCATGCAAATATGATTGTGTTGCTGAGTTGTTCTACTTGCATGTGGATTATTTCTTTCGTAAAATTTCATGTGATTCTGTAAAGTGGTTTTTGAGATAAGAGCTTTCTGTAACAAGAATATCAGTAAAACTGATGGAAGCTCCCTGAATTGGGATCTTTGTATTATCAAGGGCAATATAATTTAAATGAAACTAGAGCTATAGTAGTTATGCTCTGCACACCCTTTATCATTGTGTGAAGTTTCATTGCAGTCCCTACTAACTAGAAGTTTTCGAGTCACACTCCGGACATCAATTATACGTATAAAATAACAACGGGAATAACTCTAATTTGAATGAAGATAAAGTTATGGTTCTTGTGTTCTGTACTTCCTCTCGTTGCCCTCTATTGTTGTGTGGTTTCATTGCAGTACTATTAGTAGGTTTCCAGTTATTCTCCAGACAAGAATTATAAGTATAAAATTACCAAGGGCAATAACTCTAATTTAAATTAAGATAGAGTTATGGTTCTCATGTTCTACCCTTACTCTCATTGGCCTCTATTACAGCATTTGAAGTTACGCTCCAGACAAGTATTATACGTATAAAACTACAGAAGGCAATGCTCTTGCAGTTTGCACTTAAATCTCATTACCCTCTATCATTTATATGAAGGTTCATTGCATAAATCTACAAAGGACAATAACTGTCATTTGAATGAAGACAAAAGTTATTGTGCTTGCACTTCCGATTATTGACCTCCAGCCTTGTGTTTTCAATGCTGTACCTTCAGTAGTTATAAATTTAGGCTCCAGACAAGAATTCTAAGTATAAAATTACAAATGGCGATAACTCTAGTTTGAATGAAGACAGTTACGGTTCTTGCGATTTTCACTTCCTCTTATTGCCCTCTATCATTGTGTGAGTGTGAAGTTTCAATGCAGTACCATAAGTACTTTTGAAGTTATACTCCGGACAAGAATTATAAGTATAAAATAACAAAGGGCAATAACTATAGTTTGAAGGAAGACAGAGTTATGGTTCTTGTGCTCTGTACTTTCTCTCATTGACCTCTACCATTGTGTGAAGTTTCAATGCAATACTTCCGGAGTTATGCTCCGGACAAGAATTGTAGGTATAATATAACAAAGGGCAATAACTCTATTTTGAATGAAGACACAGTTCTTGCACTCCCTCTCATTGCCCTCTATCATTGTGTGAAGTACAATGCAATCCAATAAGTACTTTCGAAGTTACACTCCGGACAAGAAAGTTTGACGGACAATGCGGCGACTATATGCTCCCCTAAAATTTTCGGGGAGCATAAAAATGTGATGGGACAAGACGCGACACAACAAAGGGAAACCTATACAGTTCCCTCAACAAAATTTCTGAGTGCAAGGGTATACCGGTAAGGACTTTTTAATCAGGGTAAACTAATTGCAGGGGGTGTCAACATTTTGGTTAAAGTGTTGAGGCCCGAAAGAAACAATGAAAATGTATTTAGTCAAGGCATTGCATTTAATCTAACTGAAATTATTTATATTTTACATAATCAAGGTTCATAACTCTGTAACATACAAGATGATTTGGCAGAATTTTAAGCGACACTTCTTCTCCATGTGGTGAACTTTCTTGCACTGCGTCTCTGTGTGGTGAACCTTCTGACCGATGTTTTGTTTTATCCAATCCTTCATTGCTGAATTATGGTCCAGTGTGTGTGTGCCATTAGCTGTGTTGTTGCAGCTGGATCCTACATCCACTAGGTGAGGTGAGACCTACATCCGCTACGTGGGTTGGACAATTATGGGTAGCCTTCTTTGCACCCCCGCCTAGTGGCAGCCTGCTGATAACAAGTTACAACCAAGCAAGGCTGCCTCCTGACCTCTCCGCTGGGTGCACAATACAAAGTTCCCGTGTTGTCTGCCAGGTTTACACAATCTGAGAACTCCATAGTATGCACCCCTGACCGGTACGGAGAGGCCCCTCGTGCTCTACAGGTTGTTTGCTGGCCTTTTCCGTGTTGTCTGCCAGGTTTACACAATCTGAGAACTCCATAATATGCACCCCTGACCGGTACGGAGAGGCCACTCGTGCTCTACAGGTTGTTTGCTGGCCTTTTCCTCGTCTCTAGGTCAATGTCCCCTTCAGCGCGCTGGTGATAATGGTGGTGCTATGTGTGTGAAACGGCAATGTGAAGATGTTTTTAGTCTGCGTTGATAGTCCCTCCCCTGAAGTGCTGTCCTCTGCCTCGGTCTTCTTCTGCTACGCTGTAGGTGAGAGATGTGAAAAGCACGTCCTCTCCCATTAGCTGTGGAGACGAAAGTCAGATTAGGTGATGATCATGAATGTTGGCCCAGACATGAAACCGGGATGTATGCACATAAACTGAGATTTGACATTCGCTGCAACGTTGACCCAAGATAAGTGGGAGTTATAGGTCCCCATCACAATGTGATGAACCTTTCTTCCAAATGTTGAGTTATAACTGGACACAAGTTTGACCTTTACTGAGACCTTGATCCTAGATTGGTTGAAGTAGGACGCGACACTCCGCCTTCATGTGGTGACCCTTTTTGCCCTGTAATTATTTGATCAAATAATTCATTGCAGACTTCAGGCCTGGACATTAAATGGGGACATGTATATGTTGACCTTCGCTGTGCCAGACACTAGACTGGCAGAGTACTCGACACATTGTCTTCACGAGATGACCATTTCTGCCAATATTATTTTGATCAGATATTTTATTGCTGAGTAACAGTTTTACCCTTAGTTGGAAGAAGTTGTATGCGACACATCGTCTCCATGTGGCAAACCTTTGATCTCATGTCATTGCTGAGTAATGGCTCAGACATGCGTTTGAGCATTGAAACCAGAAGTGACCTATATTTCAAATAGGACAATGAAAGAAACACTCGGATGAGTTTTTCATATAACATGCAAAAATATAACACGCAAAAATAGCGAGAAATATTCAAAGTTTGAAATAAGTAATTTACAAGTGTAAAACATGATTGGATTGAATGTGACTTTTATTTCATAGATGTACGTCACTCAGCAGGAACACACTGAAATGTTTGCTCCATATCTTGCCTAAAAGGTGAGATATTCAATGAAATAAGTAAAATCACATTTTCATTACTTTATTATGGTTTCATTCATTGTTGAATGCAAAACTATTCTAAGTGATATTTTTATCAAAAGTTGTTTTATGCACTAAATGATTGTAAAAATCGTTCATGGAAATCCGGTGAAGATCGGGATTATTGCCTTTATCCATACTGAGTTCCCGATTAAAACATTTATACTGAGTGTTGGAATTCCCTACCTGAACTGGATACCCATGATTGATTCTTTTTCTTGCATATCATTGAACATTTGTGCATTGATATAGCCAACTACTAATGTTTTTAATGCATGTATTTTACACAATGACGTCATACAACTGTTCATGTTATTGATGTCTGTTGACGCGCGTGACTTTTCACATGTTACACATGCTCAGGCTTTTCATCACCCATGTAAAACGCGAACAACCTTACTCCGTATGCAAGAAACGATTTTACTGTACCTATAATTTTAGAAAATATACACCTTTTATAATTAATGCATCATCACCAAGAATATAAAAAATGTTGCAAAAATTAACAAACAACACTTAGTTTAGTTTCTTGTTCAAATCGAGTCATATGACACATGCAAGATATCCAATGATCTGGTCCAATACCCTTTCTGGTCCAAAAAGGAAGACTGAAGACATTTTGTACAGGATCCTATGCAAAAAAAGGCAAGATATTGAATGTAACAAGTCCAATATAGTATTTAAATCAAAAACCTGTATCATTTCAGAAACAGTATGTCACAATGACACAAACATGTTCACACCATATCAGGTCCATAAAGAAAAACACTAACACAGTTTGGTACATATCCTGTGTCAAATAGGCCGGATGTTAAAAGAAATAACTCAAATAAGTCCAGATGCATACACACACACACACACACACACACACACACACTTGGGCATTAAAGTGATCGCTTAAAGTTGAGTACTCCACTAGGATCTTGTTGTTTTAAAACCTTTTCTATTAACTTGATAAAAGAAGGCACTGCTATTATAATATATTATGCAAGCCTTTTGGAAGTTATGCGTTTTACTTGTAATTATCTTCAGTATGATAATGAAATATATGTAAGCAATTCTTGTAAAAACATTGTAGAAATAGCGTGGGTAATCCCGAACAACTATCCAATGGCAAATACAGTAATCATAACCGTTAGTGCAATGGATAGTTTCATGTGATAGCCAAAGATCATGTCTCCTACTTCCTTTTTTATGATCTAAATGCGTAATTGCTGCGATGGAAGGCTCAGGAAGCAGACAAATGTTTTTTCTGGATTTCTGATCAGCCGGTCCTGGGTTAAAATATCTTCCTTAGAACAATTAAGTCACACACTTGAAAAAGAAATAACAAATCACTATATTTACAACACCTAAAGCTTTACAAACTAGTTTATTTATTGTTGATGAAATAGAAGTCTCCCACCACTGCACAACCAAGTAAGTTTGATAGTGGATAGGGCAACCTTGTTAACATATATTTGGAAGCAGAGTGGAAACATTTTTGGATAACATTTTTGTTGTAAATAGTTTTTTATGTATTATATGAAAAGACAAAAGCAATAGTAAAACTAGAACATGTGTCCACGCATGCACTGTAGCGCTGTCAGTCACATAAAATAAAACTTCAGTGTTAATTAACCAAGTCTGAAAAGTAGGTCAATGTCATTGTGTAGCACTGTCAGTCGCATAAAACTCCAGGGCTAATTAACTAAGTCGAAAAGTAGATCAAGGTCATTCATATTAACCTGGTTTTAGTAGGAACATTTTCATGTCAATCCAACAAGTGGTTTAGGAGAAGTAGTGGCGACAACAAATGTAAAGTTAAACTGTGAATGGTGAAGTGGGCATTGTCCAAACACACACACAAGTTGGAGTACATAGATAGGCAAAGTGATGCACTTATTATTGCTGTCAAGATGACATACAATCCAAAAAGCAAAACAAATATACCAGCCACTGCATGATATTTTTAAGTATTTCAAGTTTTTTGTCGACATTTTGAAATTTACCACGAAAATACTGCGTTTTCACAAGCCTCAGTTTTGCATTTCAACTCTACATATTGTATGGGAATCTGTCAGGGTATCAGGGAAATATGCTAACCATTCATAATAGAACTGTAGCAGAGAAACATGTTATAAAGAAGAAATAAGCACACTCAAAATTCAAATTTACCCCTTATTTCAGAATTTTACTGGGTCCAATTCAAAGCTAAGGCCTAAGATAGGTGTCTACTACTTCAATGAATACATCTGTTTCTTACAATCCAAATGTATGCTCAGATGCTGAAAATATAAACATAACGACAATATTAAATGTACATTATAATTTGACTTTACCGTACCTCAGAAATACAATTATAATGGACAATTATTTAACAATTATATAATGTTTTTAATCAATTGATCAATCTTTTTTTAAAGGGACACATGGCAATCTTTAAATGGGATTAAGCATCACAATTATCACCCAGACTTTATTAATCCCGTTTCATTTTGACTTTGAAAATTAACTTGCATTTATTCATAATTATACCTTAGCCAGTATCACAGCTACCTAGTTGGGCTGCAAAAACATGTTCACAAGCATCGTAGAAAAATACAAAACTGAAATATAGTAGTGTGTGAATTTAAGAAAGTGTATGTCGACATATATGAAGGTGTCAGTATGTTCACAACGTGCCAATATGTCCGCTGACATAATGGACCACACGTGTCAAACACACTAAACCAAATTGCTAAGTACCTACCTAAGAATATGTCAATAATATTCTCATTGTTTTGTGTATTTTGAGCTTGATTAGAAATACGGTTAAACAGCAAAAAAACGACTGTAAATCGTCTGCTCTGATTACATGAACATATTTTAAAACTTTTAAGTCAATGTGTTTTCTTAGAAATAAGTTATAACACTTATACATTATACAACTGGGTATATAGGATTTTATTAAGTACATCGAATTAGTGAAGTTTTCCTAATTTGAAAATATGCCAGTTAAAATTATTTTGACATCATGTTTTACTAGCATACCACTACAAATGCCTTTGCAAAAGAATTTTTCGAAATATTTAATGTTAACGCTGTATTACAGTTACTTGAATTGCAAACAATATTTAATTTAAAGGGAGGTAATTTAGGATTATCCATATTTCATTTTTTTATAAACGGAAAATCTGCAATAAATGGGTCAACTTTTTATGTTTTTTTCTATTATTTCATACCTATTTTAAGAACTTTATATCTTTAAGCGATCTTTGACTCATGTTATGTGTTTTATCAGCAACGTTCATGTTTTTATATAAAGGGAGGGTAACTCTCAAAATAGGTAACAATTAAAACAAAATATTAATGTTTCACAAACTATGGGTCGAAACAAAATACTTATCATATATCTATTCTAAAATATATTCAAAATAAGACAATTAGTTAAGATACAAAAGTTGATACTTAGACATTTTATTCAGTGTATGTCCACAACGAGCGAATATGTCCGCGGCATATTTAGAGGCTTTTATAAACAAATAATTCTTTGATTTTGATCAGTTAAGGTCGAATGGTAGATTAAAAAGGAGATTTTGCTTATTAGTATAGTTTTTTCATAGATAAGGAAACTTAATGAACTCAAATATACACAGATAAGGAATAAATACGAGTGTAAAGGATTCAATTAAATAATTGGAATAAACCATGTTTAACAGTAATTTATGTTGGTAACGATAACAGATCTGAATAAAGATGAAGAAAGAAAAAACTATTTAATAAAGGAAAGAATAAAATGAACGAATTAAAAAAGATAAATAAATAAAACACAATATAACCATATAATGCAGTCATACAATCGGCAACGTATAATTCTTTTAGGCCCTTGATAATCGAAATTGATCCATACATTTTAAAAAATGGTATATGCGTTTATCAATGTAATATGCGATCTGGTGAAATAGATGAATGGTAGATTTGTAATTATTTTATTAAGATATAATAATGTTATTTATAATTATGTTTGATTTACAATAGATAAATATGCATTGGTTTGTTCAATGGCTAGCACAAGACATTCCTCGATTTTCAGCAAACAGTAAATTTAATCGTTCACAAGCTGGACCACATACATCAATCCGAGCACCCTTTATCGCATGCTTGCACAATCAGAAATCCTCCACATGTATTAAATCAATCCTTGAGTATTGCCAAAGAATGCAGGCGGTATGATTCCCGGGCGTGAGTTATATAGGACCATTATGCATAGTACAAGTATTGTTTCATTTCAATGTAGCGTCTCCGTGGCCGAATGGTTAACGACGTCATGTTGTAAACCTTCGCCTCTCACCGCTGCGGGTTCAAATCCCGCTGGGAGTTCGACTTGTAAGTGAGAAAGTGTCGATTCTTACGGATGGTGGGAGTTGTACAGTACTGGTTCTACCCAGGAAAAGTTGGGCGGGCCAAATGCGACCCAAGGGTCACCATTTGAACAAACTTAGTAGAGAACAATACGCCTATAGCAAACGCAAAACATTAATCCTCTGGCTCTTGTAATTTTAGAGAAGAATATTTTTTAAGTTTTCCCTTTATATGTCTATATAAGATATGCAAAATGTTTATATACAAACTTTAGAAAAAAAACAAAAAAAAACGCAACAAAGCAGGAAACGATAAAAAAATAATAATAAAAAAAATGATAGTGGGATTTTAACCCATGGCCTTAGTTTTCCAGTGTACAAGTTATTTTAAAGATGTTTCTATGGCGGCCATCATGGATGTCATGTTTGCCTAATTTTAACAAATATGAAAAACATTCACCTAAGGATCGATCCTCCATGTGAAGTTTGGTCAAAATTGACCACGCTGTTTCTGAGAAGAAGATTTGTTTTAAAAATGTCCCTATGTAAGTCTTTGTAAAACATGTGACCCCTGGGGCGGGGCCAAATGTGACCCCAGGATATTTTCATTTGAACAGACTTGGTAGAGGACCATAAGCGTAAGGTAAATGTAAAATATCAAACCTCTGGCTCTTGTAGTTTCAGATTAGAAGATTTCTCTATATATATGCCTAATTAAAATATGTCAAATATTTATATACAAACTTTAGAAAATTAAACAAAAGAAACGACGCATCCAAACAGGAAACGATAATAAAAAATGAATAATAAAAAATTAAAATATCCAGTAGGATGTGAACACCTGGCCTTAGCTTTCATGCAGGGTACACTTAATTTAAAGATTTTTCAATGGCGGCCATCTTGGATGTCATGTTTACCTAATTTTAACAAATTTTAAAAACATTCACCTAAGAATAGATCATCGATGTGAAGCTTGGTCAAAATGTACCACGCTGTTTCAGAGAAGACGATTTGTTTTAATAATATCCCTATGTAAGTCTTTGTAAAACATGTGACCTCTAGGGCGGGGCCAAATGTGACCCCAGGATCTTTCATTTGAACAGGCTTGGTAGAGGACCATAAGCGTAAGGTAAATGTAAAATGTGAAACCTCTGGCTCTTGTAGTTTCAGAAAAGAAGATTTCCCTATATATATGCCTAATTAGAATATGTCAACTCTTTATATACAAACTTTAGAAAATTAAACAAAAGAAACGACGCATCCAAACAGGAAACGATAATAAAAATGAATAATAAAATTTAAGAAAATCATGTAGGATTTGAACACCTGGCCTTAGCTTTCCTGCAGGGTACAATTAATTTAAATATTTTCTATGGCGGCCACCTTGGATGTCATGTTTACCTAATTTTAACAAATTTGAAAAACATTCACCTAAGGATCGATCATCAATGTGAAGTTTTGTCAAAACTGACCACGCTGTTTCTGAGAAGAAGATTTGTTTTAAAAATGTCCCTGTGTAAGTCTTTGGAAAACATGTGACCTCTGGGGCGGGGCCAAATGTGACCCAAGGATATTTTCATTTGAGCAGGCTTGGCAGAGGACCATAAGCGTAAGGTAATTGTAAAATATCAAACCTCTGGCTCTTGTAGTTTCAGAAAAGAAGACTTCCCTATATATATGCCTAATTAAAATATGTCAAATATTTATATACAAACTTTAGAAAATTAAACAAAAGAAATGACACATCCAAACAGGAAACGATAATAAAAATGAATAATATCAATAAAATAAATCCAGTGGGATTTGAACGCATGGCCTTAGCTTCACTGCAGGGTACAATTAATTTAAAGATTTTTCTATGGCGGCCATCTTGGATGTCATGTTGACATAATTTTAACAAATTTGAAAAACATTCACCGAAGGATCATCCATGTGAAGTTCGGTCAAAATTTACCAAGATTGTTTGTTTGTTTGTATGGTGTTTTACGTCATTTTCAACACATGTAAGGTTATATATGACGGTCGATTTTTTTTTGTGGTAGAGGCAGACCACCCACTTTTTTCTGGGTAAAACCAGTACTGAATAACTCGTGCCATCCGTAAAAATCGACACATTCTCACTCACAAGTCGAGCTCCCTGTGGGATTCGAACCCACAGAGGTGAGAGGCGAAGGATTATAATGCAACGTTGTTAACCATTCGACCATGGAGACGCTATTCTGAGTAGATTTTTAAAAAAAATCCCTATGTAACTCTTTGTAAAACATGTGACCTCTTGGTGGGGTCAAATGTGACCACAGGGTCACCATTTGAATAGGATTGGTAGTGGACCTTAAGATGATAACATATGCAAAATATATCTGGCTCTTGCATTTTCAGAGAAGAAGAATTGTTAAGTTTTTCTCTATACATGTCGATGTAAAATATGTGAATCCCTTGGGGCGGGACCAAATGTGACCCCAGGGTCACCATTTGAACAAACTTGGTAAAGGACCATAAGCTTATAGTAAATGCAAAATACTAAACCTCTGGCTCTTTTAGTTTCAGAGAAGAAGATTTGTTTTTCTTATATAAGTCTATATAAAACTGTGACCCCGGGGTGGGGTCAAATTTGCCCCCAGGGTCACCATTTGAACAAACTTAGTAGAGGACCATAAGCTGATGCTACATTTAATACATGAGAGCTCTGTGCTTTGTGGTTTAAGAGAAGAAGATTGTATTATGTTTTTTCCTAAAATTGCAAAATCTCAATACAAACTTTGGACTACGGGGAACGACCAATTTTGAACCTGGAGACTTCATTAAACAAACTTGATAGTCTAGAAATTATTAATCATTTTAAAAAGAAAAATGGCGAAGTCTGTCAAGCAGTTCTTTAGAAGAAGATCTGTTTAGGTTTCGACCATATATGGTAATGGTGGCCATCTTGGATGTTGCGATGACATTTTAACAAATCTAATAAGCATTCATCCATGTGAAGTTTGGTAAAAATTGGCCAAGCGCCTTGATCTCAGGTGATCGACCACTCGGCTATTTCACCTGTTCTCTCGTATTAAATCGCTAAACGCATATATCACAGAAGTATGTAGTGCGCTGCTTTTTTTTTTAAGAGAATTCGAAATTCATCATTTTTTTTATTATTTTCTTTATTTATCATTTTTTCATTCTTCATCTTTATTCAGATCTGTTTTTTTATCAACATAATTACTGTTAACAATGGTTTATTCCAATTAATTAATTAAATCATTATTGATGATATCAATTCCTCCTATGTGTATCGATTTGGCTGATTTAATCATAGAGATGGCCGCAGCTCATCGAGATGTTTAAATCAACCAATGAGATGAGACCGTACTCTATTTGTTTTGTAGCATGTTCATTTCACCAGTCTGCCATTTTCTAACTTCTGTTAACTGGTAGTTAAAGTACACAAGTCATTATGACGGGTGTTATTTTCAATTAAATGATTTACAACTGTGCACATACAAAGGAAATGTCAACGACCCTGCTACAGGTCTATTTTATTTCGTTAATTAACAAACTAGTAAGCAAAATCTCCTCTCTAATCTACCTTTCGACATTTACAGATCAATATAAAAAAAATATGTTTTTGACGCCCCATAAATTTGCCGCGAAGATATTCACTCGTTGCGGACATATTCGACACTTACGTGTGGTCCAATACGTTCGCGGACACATTAGCATGTTGCGGACACCTCTGTTAGCTTTAAATATATTATTGTTGTAATATAATCAACAATTAGTTAGAAGGCAAATACAATTTGATTTGAATAATTAAAATATTAATTTACAATTTTTTGTTTGATTTGCAAAACTGCAAGTTATGTAGAAGAACTATTGGGATACTTTTGGTCTTTACAAAATCAAGATTACCTTGTGTCTCTTTAGCATATGAACACTTAAATAAAATATATTACTGGAGCCTCAAATCAATATTATGAAAATCATATTAAACTTCACCAAAACTAATAAACGTTTGAATGTGGTTTAAATGATACTTGACTGGCTTTTATCATGCCCAAATTTAAGTCTAACCATATATAATAAATCTATAAATTGCTGGCAGTCAAAACAGTGCAGGAGAAGTCATTAACTAATCATTACATGAACCACTTTTCTAGAGAACCATAAAATCTTTAATCCAAGCAATCCACAAAGGAAGTGTGACACCATATGGCTGTTTATTGGGGGTCATTAAATAATTAACACCCCAGCAATCACATAATTGACACTATACATTTATCAAACAGGATGTATCACAGTATCATATCCTGTCTGATCAAACTGTGTAACAAACATCGTATAGGCCTATTAATTACACTAAAACAAGTAAAATGTATAATTATTAAAGTTATGTCTCTATTCACATTTTTCAATATTTTCAGGTATATGTATGAAATGAGTGAATGAAATAATTGTATTTGCATTTGAAATTTTGATGATAGTATTTATAATCATTATTTAAATTCAGAAATTTACTGTTTGTTGAACATCATATCAAAATGATGTAATTATGTCATCTTTAATACCGGTACTTTCCTCATACTCGTAAAAATTAGCACATCCATTCATTTTATTATTCCAGGATTATTCTGAAGTTAAATCATCTTGTAATTAAATAAAATGTAATAAAATATAGTGTTTTCAAATTTTCTTTAGTTATAATTTTACTATTGCATGTGTTTAATATAATCAACAATTCTGTGAATTTATATTCCCCGTCAAAGTATGTTAAAAAGACATGGCAATCTTGAAGTATTTATCAATTATAATTAGCATCTCAATTTATTAATCAAGTATTGTTTTTAACTTTAAACCTGCTTCATATATAAATTAAATAAAAATATAAAAAAAATTGGAGTTTGCAATTTGTGTTCCTTAATCTCACAGGTTTTAAGATAATCAACATTTAGTAATTTATATTTACAAACAGAATTTGTTTTCAATAGTTCAAATAATTATTTAAAATATGAATGTAGAAAAATTTAATTAATAGAATTGGGATTTTATAGTCGCACCATCAGCTAAGGTCATATGTCGACTTTCCAGCTTCCATTGGTAGAGGAAGACCCAAGATGCTCCTCCGACCAGGCAGATATATTTCCTTTATTTTCTCCTATGAAGAGATGTTGTTAAAGATTCGGAATATAGTTATATTACATATTTGTCTGTGATTTTTATAGGAAATACTGGGAATAGAAAAGCTATATCTTCTCGTTTGCTCTACTGCGAAATATCTCCCACTGGGAGAAATTTCTCAGTACCGAACATTGCTCGGCCTTTTCCGTCAGTGGCGGAACGCCAAATGACGTTTCGATTGTTTTACGGACGTCTTCGTCAGATTCCGCCACTAGGAAATACCGATTACGGAAATTAACGAAGAGTTTCAGTTCCACTTATTTAGTTTGTAAGCGTCGTCTTGGCGTTCTCTCGCAAACTGGTGTACAAAGTCAAACTGGTGTAAAAATATTCGCGACTGGAAAGAAATTCATCACAAAATATATAATATATTGTTTAATTAACATTGTTGTCATGATACGGAAAATAATTCACCCGAGAGAAAGATTCTTGCGATATAGAAACTCGTGCGTAATCGCACTCGTTTCTATATCGCAAGCATCTTTCTCACTCGGGAATTATTTCCCGTACCACAACAACAATGTTAATTAAACTCTATATAACTGCCTATTCATTACATAGTTCACCATTTAAAAATAGTAGTTTCTGAAAGATCTTAAGGTTTAAGCATATGATACATTTTCCATTTTTTGGCAACTTTTGTCAGCTTTGAATTACTTACTATTTCAGAACATGCAAAAACCATGTAATTTGATCACAATATTCAAATCAACCACCTTTTTACTGAAAAGCATTTGCATATAATCTTATTAATTGTACATAAAAAACAAAACACACAAAAGTCAACAAGTGGTAATAGAGTGATATATTTATGTATTTTACTGCCTTAGACAGCCTTGAGAAAAGACGACAGAATTTGAGGGGAAAAAGACGGAATAATAAATCACCATAATTTTTTCTAAAGAAATCTTACGAATATTTTTTCTAAAAACCTTTAAGAATTGATTGACGCACATTAGGCCAAATAAAATGTATATGTGTGGTTCCAATTACATGCTAAACAAAATATGGTAGGTAAGTAGGGAACATATTTTGTTTTATATTTGCATTGTTTTTTATTTCACACAATACCCTTAAAGGGACACTGTCAGTAAGTAAGCAGATATTGAGTATAAATAACCAAATAACTGTCTGAAATTTATTCAGTGAAATGTATACATGAAAACATGAGCATCTATAGACCCAAAAAAGTCTGTAGTAATACATTTGTGAATTTGAAAAACAAAAGTTTTATTTGAAAATAATATGGGTCCCACATTATTTACGAGACTTCCATTAGCACATCACGTTTTCTACATATTATGTATTGCGTAATATGTATAGCGTAATATTGCGTAATATGTATAGCACGCTTAGCTCAGTCAGGAGCGACGTCGACTATCTTGCTCTCACATTTTAGTTTCGGCTGCGAGTTCAAACGCACAAAGCGGCACTTTTTCTTTTTGTACCGCGATTGAATTCCATTACACAATCTTGCATTTAATTAGTAAATATGCAATAATGTTTAGTGTGTAACGTTTGTGAATGTAATTACTGTGTGTTTTATAAGCTAAAATGTACAGACATTGTCCCTTTAAAGGAAGTACATCATGATTGGTATTTGTTTTAGAATTGTTTAAATACATTAGTTATGTATTTAATTGATTAAAATAAACTATATGAGCCATAAACCACCAAACGAAAGTAATAGCACTGATCATATAAAACAAACAAGAATAAGGTATTTTCTAACTATATTTACGCGCCAGGGATAGCTATTGTAATCTACGCGGTAAAATAAATCTCAATGTATTGCAAAGCAAGCCAAAACAGAGCCGGTCGGAAAACCGGAACCATGCATATAATTTTAATCGGCCTAATGACAATTTGACATTTGTTACAGATGTTCGGAACTGCATAAACGTGGACAATTGGCAATATCAGTTCTTATATTTGGTATAATGTTATATATATATTTCACTATCGCTATCAAGTTTATATGTATTTGTTGTATCCTCACGGGTCTTATGACCCATTGGAATTATCTGAATAAACTTCCTTATTTAAATTATATTCGCGTTGTTATAGTATCAACAATAACGAGACATGGGAGGTTGGTAATGATAAACTAGAAGGATGTTTCACTGAATACTTGTTTTACCTGCTACACGATTATTGCAAGGTCAAATACTATTCAAGTTATGGCTCGTTATGAGAGCTCTTGGTTAGGTTACAGGATAAAGCTTTATGAAAAAGGGCATAACTCTGCCGAATAAAGTCGGACATTGGCGTAGCTCTGCATAGGCCCTGTAGGCCCGGGACTACGCCTAATTTTCAGAAATAGAAAAATTCAAAATTCAAAAAAAAGGAAGAAAAATCGGGATGAGGGTTAGGGGGTGGGGAGGGGTGGAGGGGGCTGTATAGGCAGCGTAGTAACCAGAACATATTATTTTCATATATATTTGTTTAGTTATCTTTGCCCTTCTTAAAGTCTAAAATATACGTCAGCACGCACCTAATGGATTCTAACATAAAAAAAAATCGTGGGGGTGGGGGTGTGGGTGGGGGTGGGTGGTGGGGGAGGGGGGCATGTCCCCGGACCCCACTAGCATAATAACATTTAACTGCGGGCCCATGCCGTCAAAAAGGCCATGCTACGCCCCTGTCGTAATTATTGGACATTAGTAACAACATTTCTTGAGCTAAGATGAAGAGGTGTGTGAAGTTTTATGAACATAGGGCACATGCTTTTGAAGTTATGGCCATAGTATAGTTGCAGATTAAAGTTTGTCGGATGACGGATGACAACGTACGATGACTGACAACGACGGATAAAGTGATCCGTAAGTGTCTGCCATGCTAGGCAGGCGACACAATAAGAGAACAAAAAATATTGTCACTGTCACTTTCCGTATTAACATCACACGGTGCCATTCTTACAGTGCAAGTGTAACAATTTCCGTATTAACAACACATGGTGCCATATTTACAGAATATCAATACAGCGTGCCATACTTTTGAATTGTTAAACATTCATAGTAAGTGAAGGGCCAAAATGACAATGATTCGTTCACCTTATAAATGATCTTTGCAAAGATGAAAAAATGGCAAACAACCTTATAATTTCATACGGAACGAGATCAAGCAGACAATTGCTTATAACCGTAAAAATTCCCGCCCCACCTTCAAGTGTTCAGGCCCAGTAAGTGTATATATGGTTATAGGGTTGGGATTTGAACAGTTTCCGAGTTATGACCAAGGGGTGAGGATGCCATTTTGGAGATTTTTGTAACGTTTTGGTTATTTTTAGCAATGGTGGTCATCTTAAATATCGGATAAAAAAACTCAGGAGTTCAATGGGAAATTTGAGAAAATTGGCCCAGTGGTTTCTGATAAAAAGCTGCTTACGGACGCCAATGCCCAAGCCGCTAGACGAAATGTGCCTATTAAGTTTCATGAGAGTGGGTGATATTGTTTCGAAGAAGGATAAAAATATCGGACAGGGAAAGCAACATTCAAGGACGACAGTCAACCACAAAACACAAAAACAAACATGCAAACAGACAAATAAAGAGGCAAAAGTAATAAAAAATGCAAACGACATCACAAACACAAAAGGGTTGACAATAGGGCTACCGCCTTGGAACGGTCAGTGGCAAAGTAGGCCACTGGGGGTTTAAACCGCTTCTAGGGTGCACCAAACCTCACACTTACCCTACTGTCATCCCTTTAAAACAGGACAGTGTAAATAAAGAAATCCCCGCCATGATCTAAACTCTAACCAACAAGGCAACATCAATAGGCAATATAAGTAAAACACAAAAATGCTCGTGTAAATATAATACAAAAAAAACAGTAGCCTAGAAAGCCACAATGAAGGTTGAGTTATCGTCCAGAATGCATATTTCCATATAAGTTCATGGTGACCTGGACCTTTGACCTACTGACCCCCCAAAAATAATAGAGTTCCTCTTCTTACTTAGGGCAATGTACAGTTCATGAGTGTGGGTGTTATAGTTTCAGAGTTACTGTCCGGAAAGAGCAATTGTTTACGGACGGGCAGACGTATAAACAGTAGACAATAATAAAATCAGTAATATTTTATGTTTTTAGTGAGTCAAAGGTTGGACCTAAACCACCATTATTTTTACAAGGCTCTGTTAGTAAAATATCAGTAAAAAGAAGATTGCTGGACAGACTTAATGAGACATCATGCAATGCATAAGAACAAGCTAATGCATTATATACTTGCTCATTAGTCCATTATCTGAACCACACAGTAAGCAAAACAAGTTGAATTTGTTGTCAAAATGTTCTAGTTCTGAAACCAAATAGAAAGGAGTGCTAGTTATTTGTGAGAATCAACTTACCAGTACATGTCATATTCAAAAATACATATGTATATCATTGCAATTCATCGCAGGCTGGAAAAGATGGATATGCTCGAGTCTGGGCACCGACACTGTGACAAACTGTATTAGCAATCTGCGCGCATGGGTATTCTGAAAATAGCATTAGAAACAATGCAATTTAAACCCAAGCTAATATAGTTTAAACTTATTTATTTTACTTCGATTGCAACGAAAGCTCTATGAAATTATTTGAATCACTCTCGATGTCTTCCTGAGTAGAACCGGTACTAAGCAATGCAGGTAAAGTGTCTCGCTCAGGGACACAACGCATATGGCAATGGCGGGAATCGAACCCACGACTTTTGGATCATGGGTCCAACGCTCTACCACTAGACCACTGCGCTCCGAATTTGTCATAGTCGTTAATAGTATTGTTGTAAAACACAAATATACTTTATACATTGTGGTTTGAAATTAAAACTCAACAGCTTGTTATTTCTGGATGCAAGCCATTGTGGGTTAAAATTCAATTATTAAATTTGGAAAACATAAATGTGGGATTGTCAAACATAAGCATATTGCAATGTTAAAAGTACACTGAACAAAAAAGAAACTTCCAAGTTTCATACATATATGTATTCCGTATCCAGAGTAATTGACCATTTAAGTTCTTTATAATTGTTTTCCTTTTTGGCAAGCATCATATGCAGCAATATTCAATTTCCAGAGTAAGTGAACATTTAAGTTCTTTTTAATTGTTTTCTTTTTTGGTAAGCATCATATGCAGCAGTATTCAATTTTGTTATTGAACGACAGATATTTAAAAAGTTGCATTAAACTCCAATTTATTTATCTATCAGGGCACGAACATTCCACGCGTCTCCTCGCCATGAAGGTAAATTCTTCAAAAAATTATCAATTTGACCATTCAAATACAACGATGGACGAGTAACTCAGAAACAATTTTTCCTGTACCGGCTGTGAGAATCATAGCTCTTATGGTTTAGTTTAAACTAAACTGCTTACCATGTACTGGATTCCTAAATTACATAAACATCCGTATAAGGCTCGCTTTATTTCTAATTCTAGTGCCTGTACCACAACAAACATCTCTTAACTTTTAACTTCTTGTCTTACTGCCGTTAAAGATCACGTTAAACTATATTGTGATAAAACTTATGAAAACTCTGGGATTAATTTGTTTTGGTCTATAAAAAATTCCGGAGACGTTCTTGATAAAATGTTCAATAAAGGTCAAGTTTCATCAATAAACACTTATGACTTCCCTACACTATATACAACCTTACCACATCGCCTTATTAAAGACAAGCTAATTTGTCTTATTCAAAAAACATTCGCTAGAGGAAATACTACATTTTTGGCATATAATAATATTAAAGCGTTTTTTACTACCGGCAGTTTAGACAATTATACTTTGTGGACTTGCTATGAAGTTTGTGAAGCACTCATCTTCCTATTAGGTGATTTTTTCGTCAGGTATGGTACCACCGTTTATAGACAAATTGTTGGTATCCCTATGGGTACGACATGTGCACCACTTGTCGCAGATTGGTTTTTATTTTGCTATGAAAGAGAATTCATGTTGAGTCTTCAACCAGCTACCCAGGCAGATGTTATTGAAGCTTTTAATGACACCTCTCGGTATCTGGATGGCATACTGAATGTTGACAACCCTTTCTTTCCAACTATGGTTTATAATAATTATCCTAAAGAACTTAATAAGGCTAATATATCTAATAATAACGCTTCTTTTCTTGATTTAGATCTCTCGATTGAAAATCGTGAAATAATTAGCAAAATCTGTGACAAGAGAGATGATTTTAATTTTGACATTGTTAATTACCCCCACTTGGATGGGGATGTTCCCCGAGCAACTTCTTATGGGGTGTATGTGTCTCAACTTATTCGTTTTTCAAGAGCTTGTACTCGAGTTGAGGACTTTAATATTCGTAATCTTTGTATAACTAAAAAGCTACTCAATCAGGGTTACCGTTACCATAAACTTCGTAAAACCTTTGCAAAATTTTATTATCGTAACCCTGATCTTCTTTCCAAATAAAAAAGTAATTTAAGGACTCTTCTGCGACAAGGACTATCACAACCTGGCTTCTATGGTGATGTGATTTATAAACTTCGTAAGATTCTTGGTCATGATCACCTTCATACTATCTTTGTTAAACTTGTTAAAAAGTTTATCAAAAGAGGTTATGACCCTATCATTTTGCAAAGTACTGCATGCTTGGTGGTGGACACTTTTACAGTTCGCCACTATGCTTTCATCTTTAATTCTACGATGACCGGACAGGCTGTGGACCCTATGATGACGCCTACCTAAAGAGCATTGGGACGGTGGCGTTTGATGTTGGTCCATGATCTTTCTTGTCGTGCCATTGAATACCTTCATTGTGGCTTTCTAGGCTATTGTTGTTTTGTATTATATTTACACGAGCATATTTGTGTTTTACTTATATTGCCTATTGATGCTGCCTTGTTGGTTAGAAATTAGATCAAGGCGGGGATTTTTTATTTACACTGTCCTGTTTTAATGGGATGAAAGTAGGGTAAGTGTGAGGTTTGGTGCACCCTAGAACCTGTTTAAACCCCTAGTGGCCTACTTTGCCACTGCCGGTTCCAAGGCGGTAGCCCTATTGTCAACCCTTTTTGTGTTTGTGATGTCGTTTGCTTTTATTATTCCTTTTACCTTCGTGTTTGTCTGTTTGCGTGTTTGTTTCTGTGTTATGTGGTTGACTGTCCTCCTTGAATGCTACTTTCTCTGTTCGATCTTTTTATATTTCTCTATGGTTGGAATATTTCTTTCTTGTCTACCTGTGGTTGTATATATAATTTCTTTATGCGGCTGGAATTTACTATGTCCCCATTTGGTTGTAATATATCAGATCTCGATGCGGTTCAAATAAATATTGCCTTCATGTTATATAGTATCAATCCTCTATATAGTTGGCGTATCACAGGTCTGTATGCAGTTGGAACATATCTTGTCTATATATAATTAGAATATTTCAGGCATCTATGTGGTTGGAATATCATTCTTTTCTCTTTTGGCACTAATATCACTTTTGCTGTATTGCTGGAACATATCATCAGTGATTGTGATTGCATAAAATTACAAATTTCATCTTTGAGCAAACGTTCTAATTCGTCACATGGTGCGCCTAACATAACACCAAGTCTCGCATATGAATCCAAGTTAGTTATAAAATGCCAAAAAGGAAAATCAAATGCTACCGTCAGATCATACATAAATGTCTATCTGTATTCACACAAGTAACCGCATTCAAACATAGAATGGTTAACATAACCTCTATATAAGACACCGCACTTTGAACACAGCTTTTCAGTTTGAAACGAGCAAAGCATAGACTCCATGATTATGACATTATTGCAGCTGCTCATCAGTTTTGTGTTATTACGACACATTCTCCATATTGGACTCTCGTTAAACACTGTCTGCTGGACACTGTGAAACTCAAACAGATCTGGATCGTTTGTTCGCATATACCATAAATATTCTTTGCGCTCTTTAATTCGCCGACATATTTTGATGGGAATACACCATTTTCAATATAATTTTGTAATATTTCAAAAAAGCCATATTTCACCAGTACTGGTACAATATCATGTACATACACTTTCTGCGTATTTTCCGTCTGATTAATATTGGAGCATAATCTAAATAAAAATAAGTCTTTAATTAGAGAATTAATTTTTCAGCCGATATAACTGACCAAGCATACTGAGTTTTTGCTTATCAATTTCTGATACATTTGAGCACGCACCAAGTAGTCCTAACGCAATGACTTCTTCTTGCTCTCTTTCTCATGCCTTGAATGTGTTTAATACAAATTCTTTGACATTTTTCTAAAAAGAGAATGTCACTTTCTTTGAGAGAGTACCACATCTCATATCCAAATAATCCTTTGGGAAGCACAATAGACATATATGTGTCTAGATGTAAAAGGATGCAGCCGACCCTCCCGGTATATACCACTGCATTCAAGGCTTAAAAGAGTTTTTGCTTCTTCCAAATTGTCTTCATGCTTCATGTATTCATCAAAGCGCAGACCAGTATTGTTATATAGAGTTTAATTAACATTGTTGCTGTGATATGGGAAATAATTCTCGAGTGAGAAAGATTCTTGCGATATAGAAACGAATGCGCTTAAGCACGAGTTGCTAGATCGCAAGAATCTTTCTCAAGTGGAAATTATTTCCCGTATCATGACAACAATGTTAATTAAACTAATATATTATATATTCTCTGATGAATTTCTTTCCAATCGTCTTTTGACATACGTATTCCTTCTTCTGTCACTTCTTTGGCGACAGCGTGGAGTAATACATATATACGTCACGATATTGCTTCACAGGCACAGGCTGGAACCGTCCTGTAGATGATGATGGCTTGGGTTTAGGGGACATTTCCAGCATTTTTTGGTTGCATAGGCATTTCAGGACCACTTACTTCTTCAAATTCAAAAGTTGTTAACAGTTCTTCAACCTGCTAAGAAAGTAGTTCCTAAAATCTGACTACTCTGCTATCTTGCACACTAGGCGAGATAGCACAGTAGAGAAAGAGATCTGTTATATATTTTCTCAAACTGGGAAATTTCTATAATTCATCGCAGAATATATAATATATGATGTTTCTTCACTACCTATTTTCTTAACCCCCAACGGCAAGAGTAGTCGTAGCAATGTTTTTTAATCTGTCCATACCATGTTTGATAAAGAAAGGAATGTCATATCATCGGCTGCCACGATGCGGGGAATAGATATTCCGCGAATATTCGAGCCAAATCTTGAATCTTCAATCTCCTTGATTAGACCATCAATATAACATAAATACATAAATGGAGAGCTCACGCCGCCTTGTCTGGTACCGATGTTAACTGAGAATGTTTCTGACTTTGTATCCCTTGTAGAAAACACATATTTCAAGATTATTATGAAGGTCAACGAATGTTTTCCAAGTTTTTAATTTCAACCCCATTTCATTTAGTTTGTAAAAATGTCCAGAATGCCATACTTTATCAAAAGCTGTTTCTACATCAAAGAAGCACACATATAATGGACTTCCTCCCTTCGTTGCTATATGTACGCATTCACAAAGTAAAAATGGCACCATGAGGCTACCTATACCTGAAAACCTCCTTGCAGTGGGTTCATTTGTATGTCAGAGTCTGTCTTGAGACGGTGTAGTAATAATCTTTCGTACAGTTTTAATATGTTTGAAAATAACGTTTGATCCATCCCAGCGGATTAACCCCGCGGGGAGCATGCTTGCCTACTGCTATGATATCTTTCACACCTCGCCATTATTAATTACAAATTAAACTGTACAGGGAATAAACACGCCTTATCCAATGAGATTATCTATAGCTAAACAACCGACCAATCATATCTTTCGTTACTGTCAGACTAATGCGTGTAACAAATATGGTTGACACTTGATTGAAAACGTGATCGAACTCCAAGTTGAAGATAAGGTGATTATAAATGATACCAACGAATATTAATTCGGATAGGTACATAATTTCGGGTGGAGAAAAAACTTTTTATTTTTAAGATATAATGGAATCAGTTTAACATCCGCAGAAATGTGTTTCGCTGTGTTTAGCTATTACAAATGGGGTTACAAAAATGAGATACAGGGTCCTATAGAAACCACAGCGTCCAAACGCAATGGCATCGTAGGTCCGCACTGTACTAATAGGCCATATGATAATGAGCATCTTCGCAAGATGCGTACGTTTGAGAATCCGATTCACACCCTCCATAAATCTCCATACAAATTGATAGAAAGGTGAAGGTCTCACAACACACTTCGATTTAACTGTGTTGGCCATAGGCAGTAAAGTCCAATTTTCCATTCTGAATCAAGCATTTACAGTCTAAAAGTTTTTTTTGGGGAAAATACAGTTACTGCTGCTCATAAAAATCCACAAAATCTGGTACATAGCCCAGTTTGGTTTTTTTTTAATGTGAGTGGTGGCATTCAAGGTACTCTTTTCGGCTTTCACTAAACAGTTAGCACCCAAATTCATACGCATTTGGAGCACCCACAAATGTGTCACATTTTGCTGTCAGTGTCGTCTAATCGCTGTTCATCCAATCTCACACTATTGTTTTCTCACCTGCAACAAGAAAAGAAAATATCCATGGGCAATTATTAAAATATCTCAAATCGAAGAACACACCCCTACTTTTTATGGTGTAAGAATCATCCTACAGTCACATGCAAGGGAGCTAAGTGCATAGTGAGACCTTCAAGGGGGGCTCATGTGTGTGCATGTCTTCAAAATCATACCCGCAACAACTATAGGTGACTACCTACCAAAAAAATAGTTTATAGATACTTTTGTCATAGATTACATGAGTTTACAGCTCAAAATGCAACATGCATCCGTTTGCTTCGTGCCATATTCATGGAGCGAAAAAATCAGGAATTTTAATCTGAATCAAGAGTAGAAATTATTCAGTAACTTTTGTATTCTAAGAGATTGTGTTCTTAAATTCTGTAGGATTTGTGTTGGATATGTATATAATATAAAAAAAGTGTGATGTTTGTCTTTCAGGCAGTGTTTCTTAATTTATTAATTGTTCACCTATGCCCATATATGATTTTTTTTTTTTAATTTTTTTTTCATTAAATGATGCTTTCTGAAACAGAAGTAGTGGTTAGGCTTATTTTCTAGTCAAAAATAGTTTATTATATTACCTGTCCTACAATGTCATTAAAGGCCATTCAAGTTGATGTCATCACAGGCATGGCTCCAATAAAACAAGCCCTCCCTTCAACTCTCAAATTGGCATCTTCTACCAGCTTCCTGTATAAAAAGATGAAATGGCTTTTACTTAGCACATGATTACAATATTGATAATAATGTTACTAAATATTACTATTTGAAAACCTAGCCATTTTATAAAACAAAATGTAGGAAAAAAATCAGAAAATATACCCAACAGTGATTTAAAAGGGGAACAAATACATAAAACCAGCAGGGGAGTTAACTAGGAAACACTAAATGACACCACAACTTGCTAAAAGCAGAAAAACAACCGAAAACCACCGGCATGCAGATTAGTTTTCAAGAAATTATCACAATACAGATAACGCTACCAAATGTACATGAACAGCGCTTAGCTTAAAAATCTATGAAATTATAACAATCGGTATATTTCATAAAATGTCTGTCAATTCCATGTTATATCGAAACTGTTAATTAATCGCATTGAACCGCATTGCATGCACTTCATACATAGTTGTTGAATTCATCTCAAATTACAGTCAGTCAGTCACAGTCAGTCACAGAGTCAGTCACAGTCAGTCAGTCACAGTCAGTCAGTCAGTCAGTCAGTCAATGAAAATCAGTGATCAACTGCTTGCGACCGACTGCAGTGTTTCTCCAGATGACACTGTAAACCTACTCAAAGCAGTGAAAATAGAATGCAGACCATTCGGATCAGAGCGAAAAAGATAGCAGCATATTACTATACGTAATGCAGCACAACATGTAACATGCCAAAAATAAATTCAGTACAGATCTGCGGAAAACAAAATCTAGGCGACACAGGCAATCTTTTATGGAAGGGTATCAGGGTCAAAAGTCTTAATGTGTTAATTGTGTTTCTGCAATGTCTCATGTGTGTAAATATTGCAGTTTAGTTTTTTCTTTGTTGCAAATGCAACATTACAACCTTGCAACTTTCAAACGCTAAACGTCTTAATGTGTCTACTGATATCCCATGTGTATAAAAATGTGGTACCTCTTACTTCTTTGTGATAAATGCAAATATGCAACATTGCTACTTCTGAGTTCCAATTGTCTTAGTTTGTAATATGTCCATTGTACAACATTCAAGTTGCATACTTACCACTTTATAGTTGTAAATACGAGACAACAAACTTGAAACGACAAGATTCAATTTGTTTATTGCTCCCACTACCAAGTTCGGCAAATTACGAATTACGCACTTCTAAATTTGTAATACTCATTAGGAACTTCTCAAATTGTAATAGTCATTGGACATTATGACAACAGGTGGCGGTAAATTGAACTATTGAAATAATTACTGATCCCTTCATTACCTTGACATTGACTAGTCTGGTACCCTTCCCCTACTGCGCTCGAATTAGGCATTGTGGGTAAAAGTGTCAACAAGTTGTTGTTAATTTTCAGAGAAAAATTGTGTTTAAAAAATAGTTTCACTCATACCTGACAAACAACAGGTGTGACCGAGGTGAGAATTCGATGCAATACGACCGTTATTGATATAATTCGTGTACATTTTGTTTGAAACATTCTTTATCTTAAGCTCTTTTCACCAATGTTGTGATGACAGGTCGAATTTGCAGGTTATATCAGTTTTATGAATTTTCGCACCCCACCCACCTTTATTTTACATGGACCACATGTGAATATTGTCGAGTCAGTGGATTTTTATAAACAGAGACTTTGTTTTGTTTATGATGTTAGTTTAAAAAAATTATATTAATGTGACCGAAAAGTTAAATAACAAATAAATTTAGTTTTTACTGGTTGCGGTGGATAGCCAGGGGCATAGCTGGCCTAATTTGAAGGTGTAGGCCCAGACATTCAAGAACCTTTGGTGTGAGTAATCTAGGGGAGTCCGCCACCACCCCCCGCAACGCCGGAAGTTGACCGGATGTAAAAATTATGAATTAACATCGATTACTCATGAACCATATGGGAGAGCAAAATGCAATTTCACATGCAAAAAACACAAACAAATCATAGCAAGTTTGAATTATTTTTTTTACCCCTTACCCACCTTATCCTTCACTTTTTATTGCATTTTTTAGCAGTTTTATTTTTTTCATCTTTCGGAGAGAGGTGTAGGCCCGGGCCTATAGGCAGCTACGCCCCTGTATTAGCATACTTGACTCTCGTCCTAGAAGTCATGGATTCAAGCTGCAGTGGGA
The DNA here is from genome assembly GCA_037043455.1 of Cyrtodaria siliqua. NCBI lineage: Eukaryota > Metazoa > Mollusca > Bivalvia > Adapedonta > Hiatellidae > Cyrtodaria > Cyrtodaria siliqua. The sequence continues at coordinate 97,513 of JAWPHD010002671.1, read as the reverse complement.
CCACATCCAAGGTATATCAAACGGACTGTATTATCTTACGCAAGTTACTTTGAAAGTATGCAATCATTTGGAGGGAATGTAAAGCCGTTGGCCCTGTGTGCGTGAGTTGGGGGTGGGGGTGGGGGCAATATCTTGTGCAATATCTTTGAACTGCTGTGGTAATCAGCCATACAAATCACTTAATAAACAAACTCTTCCTTGGAAAATTCAAGATGGCTGCCCATGCAGAAATACTATTGAAAAGGTAAACATTAACCGTATGGGACTTATTCCGCTGTGCCATTTGTGATGAATTTAATTACGGAAACCCGTTTTAAAATGGACCGTAAAATCATTTTGTTATGATATGGCATTTATCTTGTCAAGCCAACAATGACTGTATGTGCATACAATACAGGTTACCTTTATACATGCCGGACAATTTATATATTTTACATTTTACTGAAATTACACTCACACAGTTTAATGTTACGCCTCATAGTGCTCAAGTTACATACGGTAACCTTAAATTTGAAATAAAATAAATGTTGCTATAAATCCATTTGCACTACAGTCTGTCACAGAAGAATGTTTGGCAGAGTAGTAAACCCCGACTTGTTTGTAATTTCTGTTGACCGAGATACACAGGTCGCATTGTTCATTATACCCCCCGCAAACGAGTTTGTGGGGGGCTATACTGGAATCAGCTTGTCCGTCTGTCTGTCCGTAGACACATTCTTGTTTCTCAAGAACTCCTGCTTAGAATTTCAAGAAACTTGCAAGGAAGTATTAATATCGAGTGGAGATGCACATACTATCATGACGTTCCGGTTCGATAATTTTCCACTGAGTTATGGCCCTTTGTTTTTCTAATATACACATTCTTGTCCGTGCTATTTCTCAAAAACTCCTGCTTAGAATTTCACGAAACTTGCTAGGAAGTATTAATATCGAGTGGAGATGCGCATACTGTCATGATGTTCTGGTTCGATAATTATACCCCTGCAAACGAGTTTGTGGGGGCTATACTGGATTCGGTTCGTCCATCTGTCTGTCTTTCTGTCCGTAGATGCATTCTTGTCCGCGCTATTTCCGCACAAAACTCTCTTCCGGGCTATTTCTCTAAAACTCCTGGTTAGACTTTTTTGAAACTTGCTAGGAAGTATCAATATCAAGTGCAGATGTGCATACTGTCATGGTGTCTGGATCAATAATTTTCCACTGAGTTATGGCCCTTTGTATTTTTAATGCATTTCATACCTTGAAGTAAAATTCTTGTCCGCGATATTTCTCTAAAACCTGATGGCTTTAAAAGTGTTTATAGGAGTTATGGCCATTTTATTTCCATATGTCTGTATATCAAAAAAAAAGTTGCCAGCAGGGGTATTCGTCCGCCTCCGGCGACAGTTCTAGTTATTCAAGAAATGTGGTGAACAATATGTCAAACAATACATGGTCAGGATTTTACGAGATGTCGACGAGAACGTATATAAAGTGCAGTTTCAGACATAGCAATACTGATCGACATTAAATCCAGATCTTGAGGTAAATTAAATAAATCATTGAGTTTGAAAGATAGTTATTTTATTCATTTACTGAATTATTGCATTTATTGGATTCTTTTTACTGACTGCATTAATTGATAAGTGTGTTTGAATACAATTATAACATTATCAGTCAACATAGCGAGCAGACGAATGGTATTGTCCTGCCCTGGATCATTACAACCATGTTGGTACCAACATCTTTAATCCATCATATGAGCAAAGATGAATTGAATTGGGACTTTATGCCGCACCTACACAAGAAAGGTTATATGGCACCTAACAGGAATGAACATACCAGGCTCATCCTCCATTTACATCTCAATAAATTATGGAGAATGGAATTAGAACTTTCTGAGCAAAGATGAGATGTCACTACAGAATAACACTCTCCTCGAGAAGAGAAAGTATCTTTATCCTATGTAGACATTTAAATGGTTTTCTATGACTGGCATGTACATTTTTTCTGTCAGGCATTTACAACCAGCATTGGATAATTATACAAACATCTTTTACGTCATGTGACTGCAACATTAAAATATCATCTCGACTGCTTTGAAATGTGTTTAAATAAAGAACAAACACAATGTTAACTACAAAAGAGCTGTATCACAGTGAAAAAATATATATCCTTTGTATGTTTAAAAAATTGTGTTTGACTGATAGTATTCTGTCAGCTTTGGATGGCAGTTCGCATCTGTAAGCATTGAAGTCGTTGGATAATCCCAATTGTAAATTTAAAGGGACACATGGCATTTTTGTTTTTATGGGATGCCGAGTTGTCCGTCGTTAACTTTTGTCTCGTTGAAGACGATAGGCCTTCATTTTTCATCTGATCTTTACCAAACTTTACCAGATTGTTACTGTCAATGAAAGCTCGGATAAGTTTGCAAACCAGCCATATCAGACCAGTCACAGCGGAGTTATGGCCCTTGATTTAGTTAAAAATGCTATATTTTGCCTCGTTAAGACCATAGGGCCTTCATTTTTCATCCGATCTTTACCAAAGTTTACCAGATTGTTAATGTCAATAAAATCTCGGAAAAGTTTGAAAACCAGCCATATCGGACCAGTAACAGCGGAGTTATGGCCCTTGATTTCGTTAAATATGCTATATTTTGCCTTGTTAAGGCGATAGGGCCTTCATTTTTATCTGATCTTTACCAAACTTTACCGGATTTTTTGACTTTTTTTTCTTTTATTATTTTTATATTTCTTTACTTTTTTTTTTTTTTTATTTTTTTTTTATTATCTGTACTGGCCAAGTTCGAAAACCAGCCAGATCGGACCAGTAATGGCAGAGTTATGGCTCTTAATTTAGTTAAAAATGCTATATTTTGCCTCTTTAAGACGATAGTCTCTCGCTTCATTGATGTTATAAGAGCCGTATTAGCCAGTAGAGCGTCCACAGGCCCTCTTGGGCCTCTTGTTTTATTATATATACTTTTTGCACATATATGCAATTGTTCAGGCATTTATATTAATCAAATTGATTTTGTGTTTGCATATTACTAACTATTGGTTATATTGCACCAATATTATATGTACCCTTGATTGAATGATAAGAACAAATTAAAACTCAAAATTTAATTAAAATGTATGTTAGCTGCAAATTGATTAACACTCCAAGATTGCCGTGTTTTAAACACAGTTAATATACTACTCAAAATTTTCTAAGGATAACTTTTTTCTTCCATATACTTTTATTAGAAATTAATTCACAATAACGATATTAATTTCATTGATACTTCAACAATTCAATACTGCGTGCTTCTGATGACCATTAGCTGCCCTAAATAATTGCAGGTAAAATAGAAATAATGCTATTTAGCTCAGCAAGAAATTTAGACAGTAAAAAAGAATCCTTAGCAAATTTTGAGTAGTATATATACGTAGGTAAAATTACTCAGGGTATTACAGAAAATATAGAATGCCATTATGGTCTTCCGTTACACAATTCATTTTTTTTTAAAAAAAATCCATAACATGGTTTAGGTTTGCTCTGTTCTTGTATGTTTAAGCAATTTAATAACTTGATCTAAGAAGGTCCCAACATAGTATGTGTAACAGTTTGTTGGATAGACTTTAGTTAATACTTACAATTGTCATGTAAGTCTGTTTTGTGATATGAAAAGAAATCAATTGGCAGATGTAAGTGATGAAATACATGATTGTTAAAATAACATGCTTATCCCAAATCACTATCCAGTCGCAACTGCAGAACTTAAATACACAGTTGCAAGATGGATAGTTTCATGTGACAGCAAGAGGTCATGAATGTGTCCCGTTTCCTTTATGGAATGGCACAAATACTGGCTGCTGTTATCATCGTATGAGTATCTGTCCTGGTTTCTTGATATACTACGATATGCAGATGCTAAAATATAAAATATATAGCAAGTATAGGTACATGTTCATTATCACTGTATAGAAGTTATAATGAAGAATGAGTTATTTCTATTTCTTTCAACTGATACTGACCATAATCAATTTTAATTTTATGTAATGGTAGCCTCATTTCCGAAGAAGGGTTTGTTAGTTTATTTTGTATCACTGATTAAAGGAAGTACATCAGGATTGGTATATGTTTTAAAATTGTTTAAATACATTAGTTATGTATTTAATTGATTAAAATAACCTATATATATACAACCAGAATAAGGTATTTCCTAACTATAGTTACGCGCCAGTGATAGCTATTTTAGACTTTGTTGTCTGAGGAATTAGCATGAGCCACAGACCTAATAACAATTTATTATTATTTATTAATATGTCTGTGCATGAGCGAAACAAAGCGAAATGTGAGCAAAAGCATTTTACCTGCTTCGACCCGCTACCACAACTCTGGTGCAAATAACTTATTTAAAGCATTATTTACTGAAAACGTATGTCCGACAGATACATTATATCTTAGCGCATCGATCCCTCACCTCGGTCACAGTTATTATAGCATACTTTTGAAAATAATTGACATCAGACGAACTTAAAATCATAACATGTCCAGCGAATTCCGATAACAACAGATTTAGGATGAGACAACTCTGAAAGCGTAAGTTATATTTGAACCAAGAAATTGCGATTTACAAGGGACCAGTTAGTAGATACAGTTAGCCACCTGTCGTCATAATGGTGCAATCGTCTAAATTATGACGTTAAGCGGCGCTACAATCGATATAGATGTCTGCTGCACAAGTTGTATCTACTACGTAAAATTAACAATTAAACACTCTAAATTTGAAATTAAAAGCATTGGAACTTGCAAGTTTGTAATGTTGTATTTACCACGCATGCAACTGATACGACTTAAGAAGTTGCAATGTTGCATGTAATCATTTGTCACAAGGAAATGTGATGTATTACATTTTTACATACATGTAATATCGTGGAGTATACACTGGACGCATTAGGATGTTTGGCGTTTGAAAGTTGCAAGGTTGTAATGTTGCATTTGCAACAAAGAAAAAACAAATATGCAATATTTACACACTTGAGACATTGCAGAAACACAATTAACACATTAAGACTTTTGACCTTGATTCCCTTCCATAATCTTTACCGTGAATAATGATAGAACCAGAATTTAATGTTTTATTATGACGCGAAATTCACTTGAATTTCAATGATGTAATTCGCGTACATTTTTTTTATTCAAACATATATTAGCACAGTTTTATTTCTTAGTGCAAAATAACATTAATAATCAGAATTCAGAACCGAAAACACTTTTAACGCCATTTTTTAATTTACGTAAAAAGAGACGATGAAGAATGTAACAGTACATTAAAGTTTTGTCTGGATTTTTTTTTCCTATATATAAACAGACACACAATATATTAGATGTTTTTTATTTGACATGACGCGAAATTTGTATGAAATGCGCATGAAAAAATATCACGAGAGAACAAATTGCCTGCGTACAAATGGAATACAAGAAATGAGATGAATACGCTAAAAGCTGGAACGCCTCATTCAGCTAACACCAAGCATGAAACAATTTTGTGTCTCGACAAATGTGCAACTGCAAACGACAAATCTTCCCAAAAGACACAGCGGTTCGAAAAAGGTTGTCACGCAACTTCAAAGCAAACAAGGAAGAGCGACTAAGTTAATAAACATATTTGATGAACATTCTCGACAAATAAGACACACAGAACAGCGGTTTTGAAATGTGTTGCACTGCATAAGTGGGTGGGGTATTTTTCTAATATTGTCAATAGCTGAAATAAATAATTTGCTATAAAAACACATACCTGTTAGATGTCATATGAAGCTGCTTTCCGTGAACATGTCCCTGGCATAGTGTCGGTATATTGTATCCATTTGAACCCAACAGAGACGAGAACTAAACTTCCAGAAACAATTTATCGACTCGCAAGCACAAGCTTTTTTTGGCAAATACAATCGAATATCCATCTTTCGCGGAATAGTTGATACAGCATGTACATGTGTATGCACTGAAATATGCACTGACAACATTTATATTGCGTTTCATCAGGATGTTTCATCGCCTGGAATCCATATCGACATTACGGAAGTGGTTTGGGAGTTCACTACAAACAGCATACACAAAATAATCCATGTTGATTAAAGTATGGTCCATTTTCATGTGCAAAATCACTAATTTATGGCCAAATCCAACTAAAGTTCATTGCAATTCATCATAAAATGTTCAATTCAACTTTTTCACACAGTTGAAAACATCAAACTCAGAAATATTGATCCGTGTCAATGAAAGCTGTACTGAAAGCGTCGGGCTGATTGTTTCTGTTAAGGTCTCACAACACACTTCGATTTTACTGTGTTGGCCATAGGCAGTAAAGTCCAATTTTCCATTCTGAATCAAGCATTTAAAGTCTAAATGTATTTTTTTGGGAAAATACAGTTACTGCTGCTCATAAAAATCCACAAAATCTGGTACATAGCCCAGTTTGGTTTTTTTTTAATGTGAGTGGTGGCATTCAAGGTACTCTTTTCGGCTTTCACTAAACAGTTTGCACCTAAATTCATACGCATTTGGAGCACCCACAAATGTGTCACATTTTGCTGTCAGTGTCGTCTAATCGCTGTTCATCCAATCTCACACTATTGTTTTCTCACCTGCAACAAGAAAAGAAAATATCCATGGGCAATTATTAAAATATCTCAAACCGAAGAACACACCCCTACTTTTTATGGTGTAAGAATCATCCTACAGTCACATGCAAGGGAGCTAAGTGCATAGTGAGACCTGAATGAATAAATATACATGCAATATATTTGTATTAATTATTCTATCAATCCTTCTTTCTTCTATAGTTACAGTATATGTGTATATAAAGAGTCCCCTTGGATAAAACTAATAAACATCATACTTCAAGTGCCTTTAGCTATAACTTAAATAATCAAAAGGTTATAACAAATGGGAGTATATATATTGAATTGATAAGTAACACGAAATGATATTGTGAGCTTAAATATCGTATCTCCCTCACTTCTCCCTATTATCTGTCGCTTCTATTTTCTGGAGAGCAATCTCATTAAAATCAGACTCTTTATCACGCTACGATACTCTACACTACATGGATCTGACAACGCTCCATTGGAGGTCACGTCAGATTGATCTTACGATTAAACAATAAAATTGCTCGGTATAGTCTGATTCAATAAAAAGCTGTGGAGCAGTCTACGCTCGGTATTCAAAGAGACAATTTACGTAACGTTTAGCTATAAAACACAAAATAATTGCGTTGACAAACATAATTGAACCATTATTGAATATTTACTGAAAACAAAAAAAAGATAAGATTTAATATCGGTACAAACAAATTTACCGATTCTTGGGATTGAACATTAAAATGACACTTGCGTGTCAACAGTCGAGCAACCTTCCAACTGAGCTAAGTGGGCCAGATGTACTATACCTTACTATTTAGAGTATTAATGTCGTAATAATTTCGGTGGAATATATATTTTCAAAACACATATGGCAGCGCCCATGATTTTCTTCGAATCTTGATATAAAAAGTGCCATTTCGTGAATTTCTTAGAATGTATCCTGCAATCCAAAGCAATAACACACGAAGACTTAATCGTTATTCGCATATAGATCTATGTGTTTTATGCTCAGTTCACTCGAACGTCATCTGAAGTACATATGAAACGCGCGTTGAATTTAGTTGATCTTCTCATGATTATTGATTAGAGGAAAGGTCGATCTGGCATGACCTACAAAGGCGTGTGGTCAGATCCAATAGCGGAGAGTATCAAAGCGTAATTAGAATATGATTTTAAGGAGATTGTTTGGAGAGAGGTCACTTCTCCCTAATATCCAGGCCTAGTTTGAAGCCTTACTGGTGTTACGGCAATGTCGACATTAAAGTACCAAGTTAATTTTACGTGTTTTTTTTATTTACTTCTTAGACGGATGTCTGAATGACAGATCTGAACATGGCACATTAGAACCGCAAATGGCCCATTGAAGATCTAGCATATGGAGCCATTGACACATAAAGCTTATTGGCTATCCTAATCACTGATGTCGGTGTATTAATACAATGTTATGGTAGACAATAAGACATAATGCCAGAAAGCAACAGTTGGTAAAATATTGTATCAATTTCAAATAAATTACACAAAGATTGAGAATAGTTTGTTAGTTACAAAGTTTCATATAGGCAGGGACCCAACTTCTCGTATCGTGCAAAAAAACACTTTTGGTTTACCCGAAAAGATATACTCGTGATTTGTTGCGTATCAATAGCAGAAACTGTACTCTATACGAAACCACTGTATGGATTTATGGTATTCTTTGCATTTCGTAACACCAACGCATTTTCTACGGAAGCCCATAAGTGACAAGAAAATATTGATACTCAAAGAAAAATTGTGTACAAGTTTATATTTTAGCGATATGATTTTGTTTTGTACATAATAAGACATAAGCACGCCTGATTATATTCTGTTTATGCCGAATGCAATTTTCAATTATTTTTTTTAAATCAAAAACGATTTAAGGATTGAAGATGGCGGGCAGATAGGTGGAGGGATGGACGGGCATCCAACTTTTGGCTAAAGCTTTCATGCACGTTGTTAATAACTTCTGTAAATTGTTTTCGGTTAAAACCAAGTTTTCTGTGAAGTGTTATATCGTTAAGATGCCAATTTCTTACGAACAAGGCCGATTTTTCCTTTTCAGGATAGAGTTATGACCCCTGAGTTACTTAACAAAAATGCACATTTTGGGTAAAGCTTATGTGCAAGGTTTTGATAACTTCTTTATCTTATTTTGGATTTTAACTAAAATTGCTGTGAAGCCTTATATAAAGCAGACATCACTTCCTTACGATCAATGTGTACCTTTGCCTTTTCTAAATAGAGTTATGGCCCCTGATTATCTACGAAAATACATTTTTGTGTTGAGTTTATGTTAATTAATCAAGTTTTGTTGAAATTTAAACAACATTTTGAGTGGAAATTTTATATACAAATAGGATACAAGTATATGTTAATAATATTTATGATACATTAAATTGTTTTGCCATTTTGGAATAGAGGTATGGCCCTTAATTTACTTAGAAAATATGATTATTGCAACCACTATCTTTAATTGTGTTGGGTTTAAACCATATAGTTTAGTGTGAAGTCTTAATAACATTAACATACTGGCAGATATTTAGAATCCGTTCGATGGTAGCTTTTAGATTTCTTAATACAGTTATGGACCTTTAATTTACCTTGAAAATAGAATAGTAGTTACTGCAATTACTGTCTTATCAAATTGTAAGCTTCCAAATTGGTTCACTATTTTGTCACAGTCGTATGATTGTATTTATCAGAAAAATAACGGGGGTTTTATTGACTAGTTTCCTTTGAAGGCGATTGAGCGACGTCAGTGTTTGGGTATGACGTCTGACAGAGTTTCTCCAAAACATCATGAATACTATCTAAATGATTTACTTGGAATTTGCTCTTTTATTACATATGATCAGTAACTGTCCAACCAACATTGGTGTTTCTGTGACATTGAGTTTCAATTCTAGGTTCTGATTGATTGAACAGGCAACTTCTGGTTAAGAAGTTTGTCATCTTTTCTCAAACACATCATGAACTTGAATATTTTCCTACGGTTTGTATCGCCTTGTTCCATGGGACGCAATATATTAAATAGTGTAATAGAATCATATTTACAGTTTAAAATTATAAGTATCACTAAATGTGATCTATATCCTATTTCGAGTCTGAAACAAATTATGGTATAAAAGTCGAGAAGGAAATATAACATTCACAGAACAAAACACACCAAACACACGTATTTGAAACAAACACCAATCACAAGGATAGAAAAGAGAAAAGTATGCTAAATGGCAAACTCAAACGGTTGAAACATGGGTACCTACTTGGAATGGTCAGTGACAATATGGGTACCTCCTTGGAATGGTCAGTGACATAAACGCTGCTGGGGTTAAACCAGGTTCAAGAGTGCACCATACTACTCTTACTCTATTTTCATTCCAATAAAATTCGACCAGCCAGGCTATAACCCCTTACAAACTAGGAAGCATTAATTACAATAAGAAGGCAATATAAGTAAAACACAAAATGATCATGTATATATGAATAGAAATGCCCAGAAAGCCACAAAGCAAATACTGTCAGAAACCAGGACAAAAAAAGAATGATGACGATAAGACAATATTAAAGTCTAACATTAGGCGTTACCATCCCTTGCCCTATTTAGGTAGAAGCACATGTATTCATTACGATATATAGTATAGAAGGATAGAGATAGAGAGCAGAAGAAGGCCCTTTACTATATACATATACTATAACTATATTGTCTCTAGCTATATATACTATATACGAGCGTATCCTAATAAATGCCTGTGAGTAGAAGTCATCATAGGGTTCAAAATCTGTCGGGTCATCGCAACATTAATTGTAAAGCATTGTGGCGAACTGTATATGGGCCAATATCTAAACATGCAGTGCATTGCAGAATGATAGGGTCATATCCTATTTTGTTATGTTTGTTAACAAGTTTAACACAGATTGCATGAATGACCAATAATCTTAAAAAGTCTGTACATATAGACACCATAATATTTACGTTGTGACAGATCTTTGTAGCAGAAGAGTTCTGACAATAATTTAAGTAAATCACGGTTATGATAATAAACCTTTGCAAAGGTTTGTCCGGATATACAACTCAATGAAGCACTATTAAAGCTGGAGTAGATGAAAAGCAAAACAAACTTCCAACTATGTACGGGATTCCTAATTTACAAAAAAAGCCTAATAAAGCACACTTTCATCCTATTTCTAGTGTCTGCATGACTACAAACATCTCCAAAGGTATAACGTCCTTTCTTACTGCCGCTGTAGATCACGTAACACAATAGTGTGCTTAAGCTTATGCTAACTCTTGGATTAATATATTTTAGTCGTTATTACTTTCTTGAAAAAGAATGCAGTAAACGTCACGCAAACCTTTTCAAATATAAGCTTATTGCTCTTATTCAATATTTATTTTAGTGAATAAACACTAATGTTTGCTCAGCATTATACTGCGGTAGAATAAAATGTATTCTTTGGCATATCACTCCGCCATTAAAACAATCAAAATGGACTCTTCCATTGCGTTTTCCATAGGGTTGCATTATAGCTTTTGTTCTTACCATCACTTTCTAAAATGTCATAGCTCTAAACAGCCTACCTAAAATTAAAATACTAATCTAAATTCATCAAAAATGTCCAGAGAAAGCGGATTTCCGTCCGATTGTTTACCACTCAGCACCACCCAATGGCATTAGTGGTGACAGGTCGCGGAGATAATTTCTGATAACCATTTTGATATTTCTGCTATGGTCATGTGATAAATTATGACGTAATCGCAGACTATTTTCTAAGACGTTGACAGAGTCACATGGTGATCCTGGTAATGATTGGGTAATGATCACTGTTTAAAGGCTTATCAAAGGAGGTTGTCACCTTATTATTTTGCAACGCACTGCATGTTTAGTGGTTGACCCATTTACAGTTCACTGCTTTGCTTTGCTTGATTGTGCGATCGCCGGAAAGATTATGGACCTATGATGACGTCTACCTAAATCCTGAAAGGACGGTAACGTTCGATGGTTGTCTTTAATATTGTCTAGTCGTGCCCTTAACAGTGTCAAAATTGAAATGATCTCTCTTGTCATAGAGTTTGCTTATTATTTCTCAGTTTCAATCGCGAGATGTAAATCGAGTAAAGAAGATATATTAGCCTTTTTGAGGTGAAGTTCTTTGGAAAGAAAGTATATGTAGTAAAGAAAAGAATCAGGTCTTGATTCTGTAGTTTTATATTTCATATACACATATAGGTTTCAAATACTGGAACTGTATTTGCCGAAAAAGGACGAGTGCAAATTTCTTTATTTTCCTTTGACTGTTTGTTCAGCGATGTTCATATATTGGCTTGGTACGAATGGGTTACCGTAGAAATTGTTTAATATATTATCCATATACAAAGAGGTGTAATAAAAGGCTTCGATTAAATCTGCCTAAGCGTATCTGGTAACATACTAAAAATGAAACCTCTAACATCACAAAAAAAAACAAATCTGCAACAAGAGTTGCACATTTCGTTCTCATTTGGGATTCCAACAATTTGTCTATAAACAGTAATGTCATACTTAACTAGCTCCATATGTGTAAAAAATATTATCTTATATGAATATAAATGCTTCGAAAACAACTACGTGACAAGTCCACATGGTGTAATTGTCCAAACCCCTTCAACTAAATATAAGTGAGAATCAGAACTCGTTTACTGAAGTTGCTGTGTACTCAGTCTAAAATTTAAATATTTGCAAACATCAAGGGCGATAACTTTGTAAACCACTCCTCAATTGTTCTCATTGTCAAACAAAAAGGAGACCATAATAATATTACCCCAAAAAGCATGGAAAACCAAATTCTATTTATTACAATCATCGTAAAAACAATCACACTCCTAAGTCAGAGGACGATATCCTCTTTGTTCAATTAGAATATTACACAGTAATTGATGATATTTCAAAGGAAATTAGGAAACAATCAGACGTTCGAATATTTCGACAATTTAGAGCAATAACTTGATACTCGTCTAACCTGTCTGAAATCCGTTTGATATAAAGTTGCACGCCAAACTGTGTGAAAATCGAAACCAATTTATTTAATGTATTGCGTACGAAAGCTGATATTTGCATTTTTGCAATAATCAAGGGCAATAACTCAGTAAGGCAGGTGTCATTTCTGCTCAATGTCATCTTGTCAAAGTTCATATTCATATAAAGTCTTACACTAAATAATGTGAAGATCGGAATCCGTTTACTAAAGTAATGTGTGTACTCAAGCTAAAATGTGCCTATTCTTTCAATAACCAAGGGTAATAACTCTTTAAAGCAAGTGTCAGTTTTACTCAGTATTGAACTTGTCAAAGGCCTTGTAGGTATAAGGCCTAACACAATACAACATTTAGGTGAAATCGGAAACCGTTTACTGCAGTTATTGTGAACACAAGAAAATCGCATTATCCCTGGCACAAGGCAAAACAAAATTCATAAAAGGTCTATAGCTCTTGTTAAAATTAGTAAAATGTGACATAATCAGGTCTTGATTCTGTAGTTTGATATTTCATATACACATATAGGTTTCAAATAATGTAACTGTATTTGCCGAAAAGGACGTGTGCACATTTCTTTATTTTCCTTTGACTGTTTGTCCAGCGATGTTCATATATTGGCTTGGTACGAATGGGTTACCGTAGAAATCGCGATGCTGTTACGAAATGCAAAGTATGCCAGAAGTCCATACAGTGGTTTCATATGTACAAGACCCCCATCTGTTAATATTTAAAAATCAGGAGTATATCTTTCCGGGTAAACGTTTTCGTTGTTTTCATGCTTGGGTCCCCGCCTAATATGTATTTTGCGGTATACTATTACGCCCATAATTAAAGACACAGAATTCAATATAACTAGAGTAGAATATAAATGTACTATTTCATTTTTGAAAGATGCAGCATGCACATAAAATCACTTGACATAAGCAAATGCAATAAAGAAGTGAAAATATATTCTATATAAAACTTGCATATACATGTAATAAATAACAACTATAAATAGTTGACTATTGATTTATAAACCTCATCTTCAATATGTATGTAGTAAATTATGAAATAAAGCTTGATTAAACAATAGATTATTTGAATGTAAATACTGGGATTTAATTGTATCTATGGTTTTTAACACTCTTCAATTTGAATTGAATGTTATTTACCTGATTCAAATTGAATGTTATTTACCTGATCATCAGCTCATCAAAGGTCATTTAGAGCTGCTCCAGACAGTGGGGAGAGATAATATCATAATCCTAGGTACGAATCCAGGAACCAGTCATCCTCTTACTATTGAATATATTCTATGGTTCTTTAACATGCTATGAGGATAAATTCTGATACATGGGAAAGCCCAGTTTACCATGCCCAAGAGCACACCGATGAAACTCTTTAGTGGCGCCAGTGGGGTTTGAACCTGGTTCCTCAGATTTCAAGTCCGCCGTGCTATCCATTGCGCCACATCAGTCCTAAATTTAAACATAACATTTTAACTATAGTTTCCTCTTTAATTCTGCGATGACCGGACAGGCTGTGGACTCTATGATGAAGTCTACCTAAAGCCCAAAAGGACGTTTGATGCTTGTCTGCAGTCTTGTCTTGTCGTGCCCTCAATGATTTATTCTCTTGTTGCTCTGGCTTCCGCTGAGTCATTGAATACCTTCATTGTGGCTTTCTAGGCTATTGTTTTTTTATATTTATATGTACACGAGCATCTTTGTGTTTTACTTATATTGCCTATTAATGCTCCTTGTTGGTAAGAGAATAGTTCGTGGCGGGGATTTCTTTATTCACACTGTCCCGTTTTATTGGGTTGAAGCAGGTAAGTGTGAGGTTTAGTGCACCCTAGAACCTGATTTAAACCCCCAGCGCCCTTTTTTGCCACTGATCGTAGCCCTATTTTCAACCCTTTGGTGTTTGTGATGTCGTATTTGGGTTTTTATTCATCTTTAAATTTGTTCTTTGTTTCTGTGTGTGTTTATGGTTGCCTGTCGTCCTTGAATGCTGCTTTTCCTGTTCGATTTTTATATCTATATTATATACCTCATTTACATATTTCATGTCATAATCCCCGTGTGATTGCTGTGGTAGAACCACTGTCATCTCACAAACAAACTGTTACATGCAGAGGGGTAGGACCCACATCATTCTTATTTATTTTGTAATTTGTTATCATGCTCATTCAAGGTCTTTATCGCGTATGCAAACGTGGAAACGTGGCTTCATCGTAAATGGAGATTGTACTATAGAATTGTCAGCAACTCTGCAGTTCTGCAGGTAAGAAGGTTCCAGGCCCATTCTCCATATTTGATCTTGATGTAAATGGAGGATAAGCCTGGCATGTTTATTCCTATAACCTTTTTGTGTCGGTGCGCCATAAAACCCCAATTCAGTAGAATGTCATACAATCTATATTTGTGCAGAACTCTCCTTTAAAGATCGTGTCGATGTTACTGACGTTACTCAAAGATCAAAATTATCGTGTTTTATAAATTGTGTTAAACCTTTGTTAATTTGCAAGATAGTGTACAATGTGACATCAAATACATAACTTCGAAATAAATTTAAAAAACAAGCAAACATATTACCCTGTCATATATAGCCTACTTATCTAATAGTGGTTCAGTTTCATTCCATGCTCCAAGAAGAGGATGCATGCTTTTTAAAAAAAGAACAACAAATGAATATGTTCCTTTAATATTTTTTGGAAAAAAAATCAAAAACAATCTGACTGAAAGAAATATATTTCTAATGTGTTTAGTTTCACAAATGCATAATACAAAAAAAATTGAAAATTAAAATAATACACAATTATTGTATATATTTGATGTTAACACACCATGGGTAGCCATTGTTTGTGATTTATGGCCTCTTTGATCTAAACAAACATCCTGCTTAAAACAGCCAATTAAGCCTGGGGTATAGCATTATTATGATTGGGTAACGTATTTAATTATTTTGATTGCAGTAAACAACCTGCAATAAAACCCAGATTAGAAACTGTTCAATTAATTGTTTTTGGCATGACTATATATCTATGTAGGTCCTATGATTTATGAAATCTTATAATAGGAATAAAAATATAATGCAGAGTCATGTTAATTATTTTACATATTTATCAACAGTAAATGACTTTTTTGCGATACATAATACATATTCGTTTGTGGAATATACTTTTAAAGGAGAATGTATAATTTATATTTATGTAATAGATAGAGTCTGGTCATTGAGGTGTTTAAATAACCAACGAGCTGAGACAGACTCTATCTTTTTTGTAGCATGGTGTACTTAGTAACACTGTGACGTCATATTGACCGTACTCTAAATTCCAATATCCGGTAGTTGTAGTATGGTATAGCCACGCCCCTTTAGTTACCCTAAATTAAACGATTTAATGCTCTGCATTCATCAAAGGAAATGTCACCGACCATGCTACAATATGTTTTAGTGGTGAATTTAAAATCCAGCATGTACAGTATTGGACTCTCAAACTACTGATGCTTAATTATTCTTTTATTTGTATGTTATGACTGGTAGAACATATTATATGAAGTGTTCCTGTTTTAAAGGAGTTATATATATAACACTGGTTAAATATAAATGAAATGCATACTCCATATTAATATATGATGGACTTCCGAAAATACATTTAAATGTTCCGAAAAGACAGAAATAACTCATGACATTTAAGCAAAAGTATAATAATTAGTTAACAAAATGTCGAAATAATATGATTATGTTTGAATAATTATCAATTTCATTATAAATCTGACTTCGAGTTGTCCGAAAAAGACGTGAACAAGGTCTGAAAAGACAAGTAAACTCACAGAACTAATAATACATTTATTAATATGTCTGTGGTCAAATCATTATTAATTATTTTATTTAATATATATATTTTAAAGAGTATAAACAAATAAAAAGGAATTGATTTTTAACTCATTATCAGTTGTATTGTTAAACAAACAAAAAACGCATTTGAGATATGCGTTCTTTTATTAAAGTATCAGGCATGTCGGCGACAAAAAAAAAGGAAAAGCAGCATTCAAGGACGACAGTTAACCACAAACGTACACAGAAACACAGAACACATTTAAAGATGAATAAAAGGCCAAATAAGACATCAACACCATTTGTTAGTCTCATTTCATGTTTTGTATTTTTCTAAATGATATCATGGGTGAATGAATGTGCATCTATGGTGAATATTGGGTCACTGATGTAATATAAACTTTTCAGAATATTATGCAACTTATTTCATGCAATTCGGCCTTCAATGTATAATTTGTGGACATTCTCGTAAACAATGCCTTTTCCGTTAAATACAAAATGCAATGTCCTCTCCAGAACAATGTATGCATGAACAATATAGTAAGTTGAAAATATGTTTTAGAACTGATGGATGGAATAGGGCAAGTCGTTTGGGGGAATATTACCAGATGATTAAGTGGGGATGTTGATTTTCCGTTAAAAGTGTGTCCTCTCCAAAACGAATGTGAAGGTAATTTGTAGATCAATCATCAATGGAATATCTGATAAAATCTTTCTAAAAGAGTCAGTATCTTTCCAGTTATCAGGAAAAGGCATGATCTTACCCTTGAAATAGACAATATATCATGGTTTATGTTTTTACAAAATGTCCTCTCCAAAACAATATAAATGTATTTCATATTACACATGTTACATATAGCCTGATGTTGCAAACTATGTTTACAGACCATAAAACTGTAAAAATAATAATGTAAATATTCAAGAAATAATAATTTAATAATTTGCTTTTAAGTAGTTCGGATTTGCGATATTCAGATGCAAAATGAAAGACAATTATCCAGAATATTGTTCCTGTAACTATGTAGTATACTCTCACATTCATACAACTAGTGTGTGAAATCATCATATTGACTACTTATGATGGTATGTACTACCAAGTCATCTCATATAGGATACATGTACATGTTCTGGAGGGGACACTTTATTTAACATAAGGTATCTCTGGTTGTACAAGTGATTAAATGTACCTCATTTGTTTAGCTTTTCAATAGCATGTTGGAAACAGTCTATTAAACTCATTTTAGAATTATTTCATGTTTAATTTTGTGATTCTTGATTTCAAGAAACTCATTACTCAGTGTGGAGTAGTAACTGTCAAAGTCAGGGAATTTCATTTTTTGCATAAGACCTAGATACTATATTGTTTTTAAAAAGAGGTCAAAGAGAGTAATTTGATGTTTTTGCTATATTTATTGCATTTTGTTGTTGTTAAATATCTCTTTAGAACTATTATAATATTCCACTAAATATGGTGTTTGTTTCTGCAATGAAATGTACTGAAATTATCTATGTTGCTCTTTCG
Organism: Cyrtodaria siliqua; assembly: GCA_037043455.1. NCBI lineage: Eukaryota > Metazoa > Mollusca > Bivalvia > Adapedonta > Hiatellidae > Cyrtodaria > Cyrtodaria siliqua. The sequence goes on along the minus strand of JAWPHD010002671.1, from coordinate 79,521 downwards.
CCTTGTCCGAGTATGGATAATTCAGTATTGCACGCAACACTGTAAAATAACTTTATTTTGTCTTGCCTTTTTCGGTGTTGCTTTTACGGTAGCGGTGGTGTTTGCGTTTAAGTGGCTTTCTTAGGAACTGTATGCACTAGACCTTTCAAATTTTGCTTATAGCTGTTTCTTTGGTTTTTGTGGCAAATAATTTTGATAATGAAACACTTTGTCTACCTCCAGCATCCCGTAAAATATGTTATTTAATGACATTATAGAAGGGAAGAAACCTCTACAAATTAATTCTATCTAAATAACCATACCATTATTTTATCAACTGAAATACATCATTGCTTCTACTAATTGTCTTATTAACTAGGATCAGGATATAAGATCTAGTTTCAATGATATTGTTTCTTCAGTATGATCTTAAAGTAGCTATTCCGCCAACAACAGCCACAATTTTCCATATAAGTACACCATTTCCATACCTACTGACGACAAGGTATATATACATGATATATATAACTTAAATATATTGAAAATCCAAATAATATAAATGGCTTTAATCGGTCAGGTTAAACCCTACATTTGGAGTTACCAATTCATAATTCATTTTACACATATTTAATCACGGGTATTTTAAGAACCCATTAATCTTTACTTTTAATCGGTTCATATACATTATTATATGACCTGAACACCTAGATGGAGATTTGAAAAACGGTTTTGTAAGTTTGCTTATCACATAACATGACTTCTGGCAGTGCAATAAAGCCATCACATTTCTTGTAAATACACTAGTGTATTACAGATGCAAATGAAGACCGACTCACTGTGTTTGTATATAGTAAAACATTTCATCTCTATCGTTTGTATGGTATATCATACGGTACGTTGAGACGCCTTAATTATTTATCATTATTTGAAATCTTACTTCATACAATGAATGTCAGTAACGTTAAATTTGGTTTAATGTTTGTAGAGCGAACGCATTGGCAACCGCGTAATGTAGCGACGTCATGAAAAAAACAAAGCGACGTCAGGATTTGTCTTACAAATTGCCGCCGTAAATGAGGAAAATTGACATGGTGAAACTATCACGCCGTAGGTGTGTTATGTGACAAACATAATCTTACATGAGTGACTGTGTATTATTGACTTTAATAAACTCGGCAAGAGCCTCGTATCCTATCATTTGATCTTGCCGAGTATACTATCTTTTAATGCAAACACGTTTACTAAAATCATAATACACAGTCACTCCTGTAAGAGCCTTTATCTTTATTTGGCGTTTTTTTTAGCAAGACACATTCTCTTAACCTCGTCTATCAAATTAGAACGTAAACAGGTAAGCGGAGTCGTCTAGCGTATTGGAGTCTATCCTCCGAGCATGAGAAAGAACCATAAGAATCCTTAAGTACGGTAAAAGAAGGTAACGGTTCCTGGATTCTTACATATATCATTCAACTCTAGAAATAACCGAAGTAAATATGTTGACGAGCCATTAAACAACAATTAAAATTACTATAATATTATGTACTATTTACAATTCTACTTTATTTTTTGATGACTGTATTTTAATAACAACTAATGAATAAACATTTTATAACACAAACATAGAGTTGGGCACGGTTCCTGGATTTCTATATATCCTTTCGTTTTTTTAAAAGCAGCTTGATTGATTGAATTGGGTTTTTAAGGCGCACCAACACATTACAGGTTATATGGCGCCTAACAGGCATGAAAATGCCAGGCTCATCCTCCATGTACATCGAGATAAAATATGGAAAATGGGCCTAGAACCTTCTCACTCTGAACTGCAGAGTTGCTGCAAATTCTATCGTAAAACTCCATTCACGCTGGAGCCACATTTATTGTTTTTCTGCCACTGCTCTTTAGGTGTGAGCGAGATGGCATCTGAAACAATGCAGGGATCATGACGAAGACCTTTAATGAACATGAACAAAACATGATAAAATGAACAAAAATTTGGGGGAATTCTACACCTCTGCCTACCCCTCCAAAGGGATCTGCAGTGGCCCTAGTCTTTGCCCCGTGACCAAACGGGGCTCCCGGGAACCACACGAAAGCAGCTCGAAATAAGCTAAATAAATGAGCTGGTAGGATGGACATTTAAACATAAAGATCTCACTACACACTTAGCTCCCTTGCATGTGACTGTAGGATGATCCTTACACCATACAAAGTAGGGGTGTGTTCTTCGGTTTGAGATATTTTAATAATTGCCCATGGATATTTTCTTTTCTTTTCGCAGGTGAGAAAACAATAATGTGAAATTGGATGAACAGCGATTAGACGACACTGACAGCAAAATGTGACACATTTGTGGGTGCTCAAAATGCGTATGAATGTTGGTGCAAACTGTTTAGTGAAAAAAGTACCTTGACTGCCACCACTCACATTAAAAACAAAACAAAGTGGGCTATGTACCAGATTTTGTGGATTTTTATGAGCAGCAGTAACTGTATTTTGCCAAAAAATACTTTTAAACTGTAAATGCTTGATTCAGAATTAAAAATTGGACTTTACTGCCTATGGCCAACACAGTAAAATCGAAGTGTGTTGTGAGACCTAAAGCCTGGACCAGTGATAGACTCCAGTCCATAGGAATGTCCGATTTATTTCCCCTTCCAAAGAACAATTAAATCAGTGGCAAGAAGAAATTTGATCGAGGTCACCAAAACAATGTTCTGCGGCATTATAATTATAATTGATTTTTTGCTTCCCTTGTTGATTTGTTTGATATATGATGTTATTATATCTGCAATTAACGGTAAGATACCTTACTGATGTGTTACTCATTAAGTATTAGACTTCATTGTTGTCTTCTTCTTTAAGCATTGCCAAGATGTTCAGTGTGTAACAAATTGTTCTATCCAGAATAAGGCATTGGCTGTTAATGTTCATATAAAATGACATGAAATCTTGACACAATATACTCAGTACACAACAACATTACTGTTTATAATAAGACTATTGCATGTTTCAAGAGTATTTCTGATGATCAAGTTAGTTTGTCATGCTTTTCCAACTATAGTTTCATTATATCTGGATTTATACCGTTTGCGTCTTCTCTTGATGATGAAAAATAGTATAATTTAGACTCAGTGTCATTAACATCTGATGAATAGCACAGAAGAATATAATATATGGAAAACCATGTACTACTCCCCATGATGATATAAAACTGTTATCTTTATTGTTAAACAAAATGTCCTCTCCAGACTGTCAAATTATACAACGCTACTTAAGTGAAATTTTAATGAAGTTACTGATAACTTGACGCTTCAAAGTTTGTGATGTTACTAGTATATATTATAAAGTTCTCATGTCCATGGAGTTTTTATGAATTGGACAAGCTTGAATTACCATCTGTGAGACTTATATGGTACATTTAACGTGAGCCCGTATAGAGTTACTCTACTGCGTAGAGTTAATACCTATTGAAATGTCATACGATTCAATTTTCCGTTTTATCTGAAGAACATTAAAATGCAATTAGAGAATATGTCATATTAATGGAATAAATACTATTCTATAAGTAGTTTAAGATATACCCTGGGTTATGGTTATTGTACCATACCAAAATATGATTTGTTTGTATGGTGTTTTAAGTCATTTTCAACACATATAAGGTTATATATAACGGTTGATTTGTTTGTGGTGGAGGTAGACCACCCACTTTTCCTATACTGTACACCTCCCGACATCCGTAGGAATCGACACATCTTTACTTACTAGTCGAGCTCCCAGTGGGATTCGAACCCGCAGCGGTGAGAGACAAAGGTTCACAACGCAACGTCGTTAACCATTCGGCCACGGAGACACTGGGGGTGGGGATCTTAATTATGACTTCAGTAACTGTGTATTGCTTAGCTTACGTTTAGCACGCGCCACACGTTCACATCACAGCACGTGTCATAATGCCGGATATTCCTGCTTTGTAAAATACATCATCATGTCATATCTACTCTCTTACATGAGGAAACATTTAAGAAAATTAAAATATTACAATTATGTATACATATATTTTGAGATATGTTTTCCTAAATGTCAGAGGTCCCAATTAGACATGTCGCGTTAGTATGTACCATATTGGAATGGTGTCACATGCATAGTTATAATTGAAAGTACATGTAATCAAACTAGATCAATTGAAATCAAACTTATTTAATACAAATGAATCCCTAAATTAAGAGTTATAGCTATTTCTCTTTTGTAAATAAAACAAACTCATAAATAGTAAATTGGTTTATTTAACAATACCTGGGTCTTTAGATAGTACATGTATATTAATACAGTCCATAAAATACTAACTTGATATCAAATATCCGAGAAAAACATATTTGAATATAATCAATAATAAAGATTTTGTAGGGAATTGTTGGATAATTGAAATGTCGTTTCGTAAAAGGCGAAGTCAGGGTAAGAGTAAAATTGACAATAGCTTAAGAGTAATAATTGTATTTCCTATTGTGTGTCATTCTTGTTTACACGTGTATACACGAACTCTTTAATTAGAACGAATAAAAAAAAAATTATTTGAATTTAATTAAACATAACGATTTTACAGTGTCATTTCGAACAGTGCCGGACAACAGAAACTCTAAGTCATATAAAGTAGATATATAATATAGATGTAAAAATCGAACAGGAAAAGCAGCATTCAAGGACGCCAGTCAACCACCAGTACACATAGAAACAAAGAACAAATTTAAAGATGAATGAATAAAAAGCCAAATAAGACATCACAAACACAAAAGAGTCGACAATAGGGCTACCGCCTTGGAACGGTCAGTGGCAAAAAAGGCCGCTGGGGGTTTAAACCAGGTTCTAGGGTGCACCAAACCGAACACTTACCTTACTGTCAACACAATAAAACGGGACAGTGTAAATAAAGAAATCCCCGCCATGAACTATTATATAATAGTCGACGGTACAGGAAATGTAGCATTCAAGGACCACATAATCAATTTAATTCATTTCGTGTATTACTATTCATCTATTTATATAATTCTAAAAAAATATTGGATTTACATCAATAATAATGATTTTGCACTGTTTTTTCGCATATTTTTGATCTTTTCAATTGAATTAAATTGGGATTTTAAGGCACACCATGCAAGGTTATATGTCGCATAACAGGAATGAACATGCCAGGCCCATCTTCCATGTACATCAAGATAAAATATGGAGAACGGGCCTAGAACCTTCTCGCCTGCAGAATTGCAGAGTTGCTGCAAATTCTATTGTAGACACTCCATTTACTCTGGGGCCAGGTTTATAGTTTTTCTGCTACTGCTCTAGTGAGATGGCACCTGAAACAATGCAGTGGTCATGGTGAAGACCTTTAATGCGCATGAACAATAAATGATAAAATGAACAAGCATTTGTGTATTTCTAATGGGATCTGCAGTGGCCTATTATTTGCTCCTGAACCAGCGGGGCTTTCCTTTTCTAAAATAACTTATTTTCGGTATCTAGTCATACCGCAAACTAACCATTACTGACTATTTACTAAAAAGCAAGTTTGTTTGACGGAATTCAAAAGCGGTATAAAAAAAGAAGCACCACTTCTTGAGTTTGAAGAAATACAAAAAGATCGAACAGGGAAAGTAGCATTCAAGGAGGACAGTCAACCACAATACACAGAAACAAACACGCAAACAGACAAACAAGAAGGCAAAAGTAAATATAAATGCAAACCACACCACAAACACAAAAGGGTTGACAATAGGGCTACCGCCGTGGCACGGTCAGTGGCAAAGTAGGGGGTCTAAACCGGTTCTAGGTTGCATCAAACCCCACACTTAAGTGTCAACCCATTAAAACAGGACAGTGTAAATAAAGAAATCCACGCCATGATCTAATCTCTAACCAACAAGGCAGCATAAAAAGGCAATATAAGTAAAACACAAATATGCTCGTGTAAATATAATACAAAAAAAATAGCCTAGAAAGCCACAATGAAGGTACTCAGTGACTTGGCAGAAGCCAGAGCAACAAGAGAATAAACCATTAAGGGCACGACAAGAAAGATCACAGACAAATATCAAACGCCACCGTCCCAATGGGCTTTAGGTAGGCGTCATCATAGGGTCCACAGTCTGTCCGGTCATCGTACAATTAAAGAGGAACTCGAGTCCATACTAATATACACGTGCTGGTAATAATAGTGAGCACGCAATAGCCAAGCTTGCTCCTATCTGAGCTAAACAGGCCATTCATATTAATTAAGTTAGTTTACATTGAAATTTTATTTTACTGTATGTGACTGACAGTGCTAAAGCAGGGGCATCCAGGTCCTATGGACACATGTACATTTTATATTTATGAATGTATTCCATGTACACATCTGTCACAAAGGCATATGTAAAAAGAAATTTTTAATTCATTATAATTAGTGTGCATTATTATTTCATCTGAATCTTCGAACCATTTCACGGTTTCAATTAATAATTTCATATTTATTTATAAAAAAATAAATAAGCCTCAAAGCCTGATGTACCCCCTGTAAGTAATTTACTCTTTCAAAAATGATTTTATTGTTGTCTTTTCAAATATTAAATCTTAAATATCTTAAAGCGCACTGTTACATACATTGTTATGTTATGTTTATACACACACACAATGTGACATATATCCCTATAGCACGGTTCAACTTTCAAGATTGCTTAAGATTTCATTCGTACAAATATGTAAGGTTTTGTCCAAAAACATATCGGGAATCTATTGAATTTGATTGTCCTTCTATTGTTTAATGATCAATACAATAGTTTCGTGAAACGTACAGTCGTAGTGTGTGACCTCGTTATCGATCTGTGCTATTGACTTTCTTGGATAAGTGATCCGAATGTGTGATTGATATGATCTGTGATTAAATAATGGTTATAAAATGTGTAAAACTGTCATGGGATTATTCTAAAATGTATTACAATGTATGTATTTAATGATGAGAAGCTAATATACTATTAGTTTAACTCAATAAAATAACTATATTTCCCTATCATCAATTTTGCATGTTTGTGTCAATTAATGCAAATGAATATTGTCTTGTTTTTCTAGTGCACAGGAATGTCTTGTGAAATACAGCTGTTCTAACTAAAGTACTTAAAACAAGAACAGTTATAAATACTACATTCTACACATGTAAAGTAAACAGGTCATCTGACGTAAACGTTTCATTTCAGTTCAGTACCTTTTCAGTTGTAACTGCGAAATAAAAGCTGCTTAAATCCTATCTCATCTATATGTGGTAGATATTCAGTGGAAGCCCACCGGGCATGCACACCTCACCTATCATAGATCACAGGATAATCTTTGATTAACCAATCAGATCTTAGAATTTAAGTTTCCATAACATGACCAAGGAGGAGTCAAGTTTTAAGAAGGAACATGTGGGGATTGTCATACCTACATAATTAACTACATAATTATATTAAGACCTATTTAACAGTGTGCATGTTTTGTGTTAATTTTTCGAGTATGCATCAGATTATCAAGCATTTTAACAATTAACAAGGATTTGTCGATAAGAAGGATAAGCAAATGAGTCAAATTAAATAGGGCGAAAAAGGAAGTCTCGCAAATTCTCGGATAGAAAGCCCGAGATGAGGTCACGTGATAGTCATCGTCTTCAACCGCCATTTTGGAAAATATTGATAACAACGCTGAGTAGATTGATGTCGATAAACAGCAAACTAGCGTTTTATATAAGGAATTATCGAGTAAGTATTAGTTCAATACGATGTATTTTAAAAAGGAAGTGTTTATTTTCCGTATGTTTTTCGTTTGTAGTGTACTTTTATGTTGATATTCTTGATGCAATTCTACCGATTCTCGGTAGTATGATGTTGGCGGTTGGGGTAATCGTATTTTTTAGAAAATTGATATAAAACATGTTTTCATTGGAAGAAAGTTTTTGATTATAAATGTTATCGTTATATGACGTGGTTATTAAAATTTAATGAATTACATATTGATATCGATTTCATTCCTTCACGTTTTTGTTCTGTTTTAAATTTAGACTGCTTAGTATTAAGAATTGTATCGGTATATTATGATACAGACCGCCAATACGGCAAGAGACGTTACCGAAATGACGTACCTGTATCTTATTACAAATGTACATGTACAGTACAGTTCACGCGAACCCCACTTTTTACTCTTTCATTTTACTCTTTCACTCCGACTGCGGAATTTACAAAGCGCGTACTTACGCGGAGGTTTGATGCTACGTTTACTCGGAATGGGAGTCAGCTACGCGAAAAGTTCTCTGCGTACTTACGCCACGATGCTTCGCGTAGACAAACTCGGAGTTCACCGAGTCGAAACTGTGCAACTTTTTCTGATTGCAGTCATTATAATGCATAATTATTTAATAACTTTAGAAATCAAAGTACTGAAAGTTCTGAGAATGCAAGGTTAGATAGGAAAGACTGTATGAATATTTTCACGATTGCTGTACATTTAAAATTTAAAATTATGTCATTATTAAGTAGTCTTCCAGAAACAAGATGCGCAAGAGGGCCTGTATCACTCTAATGGCTTGAATAGTCCAAGGCCTACTGGAAACTAATCTTTTAAAAAACTTCTCTGGCCATGTTTTGTTTCATGAACATGTTTATGTTTATTTAAATCGAAATCAATACACAATACTAGTTATTTACAATTCACACATTGAAATATCTGTGAAAAGCGAAAATACGATTTTATTTGATGACGTAGAAAACTTTGAACAAGTAAATTAATCCACAGGTAAATGTATTTGTCAATTATCTGGCAATAGTTGTGCAACTATACAATTTAGATTTACCTAATTTCCCCGTGCAGTCACGCAGTGGTAAAACAAATATCTACGTCATGCAAGTAATACTTACTTAGTAGCGGTTTTAAATATATGTTTCTCTCCGGGACTATCAAGAAAATGTGCATATGATGTTCACGAGCTAAATTTGTTAATTGATAATACTACAAAAAGGATGCCCATTCATCTTTAAATGACATCCATGTTTTTAGTACGAGACAATCACGCACGTATGAAATGACACAATTTAAACATGTTTAACACAAACAATTTGCAAGTATCAATATTTCATTGATAATACTTCATTTTATAGTCAGAATAAACTCCACTTATTAAAAGTTATTAATGACTGTGAAAAGTGCAGTACGTATCGCAATATGTCATAACGGATGTATATTGTCAATTTGTTTTATCGCTATACGGATATAGCGTATCTCGATGCGCATCACTATATTTTTTTTTATATTCAGCATGTTCAGTGATTCTAATTTAAAGTGTATATTTTGTGTTAATTGTGCATATGTTTGATTCACAAATAAATTCTTAAAACAGTGACTTTTAAATGTTAAAACTTATCTTTCTACCTTTTTTTATTTAACATGAACATGACTAGAAACAGCAGACTAGATAACAAAAAAAACATAATACTACTGAGTATACCCATGCATAATGTATTCATAATGCGTAGCGCCTCATTCTGAATCACGCCTAAAACCGAAACATTCCAGAAACTATCATTCTGTACTCGATAACCTACACATGGCCCCTATACTATTGATGCATGGCTAGATTATCCCTGTATGCATGTAATAACGTAATTAAGAACCAGTACGTACTGCATGAACCAGTAATTACTGCATGGCGCCTTGTTCTGAATCGCGTCTAAAAATAAACCGAAACATTCCAGAAACTACTTGGACACAACAAACTGCCCTGCAGTGTCCCTATCCTATTCATATAATATTAATATACTATTGATGCATAAGGAACAAATAAAATACATATGGTTATTTTAGTGAGACTATGACATTTTATAAGCTAAACGTTACGGCTAATGTCCAGTTAAATATAAGGAGATAGAGGGTTTTCTCACCAAATGGGCAGTCCAGTTCAAATAATTGGAAAGGGATTATAATTGATACAGAATACTCTTATTTAATATGGAACAGTATAATGTTACTGTAAGAACTGTTTGTTGTGTAACCAGAGTAGCATGGCAGACACTTAGGTTTCACTTTGTCAGTCGTAATAATTTGTCAGTCACACTTTAACCTGTAAACCTAACCTTGGCCATAACATGAAATTTACTCGACCTATGCTCTTGGAACTCCATCTTTCCCAAAGAAATATCATAATACATGTCCAATACTTCTGACTTTCTTTTTTGGCAGATGTATGCACTTTTTCATTCAACTTCATCCTGCAACATAACCTAGCTCTTAACTTGGCATAATATTGACCTATGGTCATTAACCGTTATACAGTTATTCTTTATCAATTAATCAGTGCTATTAACATATCCAGTAACTCTGACTTCCATTTTGGTAGAGGTATGGCCCTTTTCATCAGACTGTAACCTACAAACTAACCTAGCTCATAACTTGCCAAAATACTGGCTTGTAACCATGACAGAGTTTCTCCTTATCAGTTATCCAATGCCGAGTTATGCCCCTTTTTATCTCTACTGATCACGGATCAGCAAAGCTTTTGTCGTGGTGCGTGGACAGTCTTTTTGCGACCGTAAATTAACATTTAGAACACACCTTAAATACTAGAAGGCCAAGTGCTTTAAAGCCCTTAATTTACTTAAGGTTGTTGCAAACACGAATTGGGGAGTGGATCGTGAAGTACTTTTACAACTTTATAGATTTCTTATCAGATCCAAGCTGGACTACGGCTCAATAGTACATGGATCGACTAGCAATAAATACTGATAAAGGTGATCCTGTGGGAGCAACACACACAATTAAGAGAATAAAGCAGCAGACTCGGTTTTATTGAGTCTGTTCATGAGAAGTAATGAAAGAAGCAACACCTCTCACGCCCCCTAGCACCGGCTTAAGCTGTACTTCAAAGCCACCCATATTGGGCTCGTTGGTCCCAAAGGACCAGTAAAGATAACACTACTGATTCGTAGCACGGGGAGACTTAAGTCATACTTGCAGATGCTCGATCCTATACATAATCAAGGATAACGACTCGCCTTATGTTCCTTTTGTACATCACCAGCCAAACGTCAATATGTTGTTTTTAATCCTAGTTATGAACCTCTTTTTGATCGAAAACAATATTCGACCATTTGGTCTTCGTATTAAACCAAAATTAAAAGACACTGAAATTTGATTGCCAAGTACAAAGTACCACAACTTTGGAAACACCAACAATTAGTTTTGATTGTTGAAATAGTAACAAATCCAGTACAGAACCTTCTGTCTTCCAAAGCAAATTTAATGCAATTAAATCGAAATACAGTAACTTTCAACATATATACACAGATGGTTCTAAAGATGGAGTTAAGATTAAGGTTAGCTGCAGCTGTTGTTCACAAAGCTTTAAGAGCCGCCTGCCTGACAAGGCCTCTATCTTTTCAGCTGAACTTAAAGCAATTGAACTTGCCTTAAATTATATTCAGAAATCTGATGATGACCATTTTGTAATATTTTCTGATTCCCTTTCATCTCTTCGAGCACTGGGTAATATGAAACATGATAACCCAGTTGTGCTTCTACTTTTAGAAAAGTACAACTCTCTTATAGTTGATAATGTTAATATTTTCTGCTGGTTTCCAAGCCATGTAGGAATACGTGGTACTGATAGAACTGATAGTGCTGCTAAAGCAGCATTAGGTTTACACCTATCTAATGCTAAATTACCTTATACTGATTTTAAACGTTGTATTAACACATTAATACGTAACTCTTGGCAAGCCGCTTGGGATTTGTCAGTTAACAATAAACTCCATTCAATTAAACCGTCACTTGGATAATGGCGTTCTTTTAGTTGACCCATTCGTCGAGAAGAAGTTATGAAAGCCCGGTAGAGGATAGTGCATACACGTTATATTTATTCATGTTTATTACAAGCGGAGCAATTACCAGAATGTATACACTGATTTGCCCCGTTAACGGTCAAACACATCTTGTTGGAATGTGTAGACTTTGATTCTATGCGTCAAAGGTACTACAGTGTTAATACTATGAAAGAGTTATTGATACTATAGATTTTAGTCTTGTTTTAGATTTCCTAAAATAAATCAGACTATATAAATCAGTATCATGTGTTCTTTGTAGATCGCTGCGCCCGATACTTATAGTTAGTTATCGGTGGTACATTTTCAATTTCTTTTGTTTTCTTACTTAATATTTTATTAGGTGGTTCCTCTACTCCGGCCGATAAAAGGCTCTGGGTATTGTTTAACCACTCGTAGGATATGTTGTCTGCTTTTTAATTTAGTCTTTTGGCTAATACGCAGGCTTCATAACCGCTTATCCCATCTAAATTCCATTATGTTTATTTCGCTCTTCGGGGCATTTAATTTTAATATATACTGGAACCATACGCCGTTCGACATGGTGAACCAGTATACTCCATGTCCACCGCCATATGCATGCCATCTTCGGGATGGTTAACATTTTGTACTATTGATTTTATGAATATTGAGTTCTGCTCAACCCGGGGCTAGAGGGCGTGAACTGTAGCTAGCATATTTCACTACCGCCCATGAACAGTCTCAATCAAACCGAGACTGCAATATTTCGTATGTGTCGTGCTCGGCCGTTTCCAAAGGTCCATTATCATACTCTTTTTTATAGCACAGTGCCGTTGCTTGTGCAGTGTGGCGGCAGTAAAACGTCTCCCCGCGCTTGAAAAATTAGTACTGTTATTCATTCGATCTTTGGCGATCGCTGGGCCCGATACTTATATTTAGTTATCGGTGGTACATTTTCAATTTCTTTTGTTTTCTTACTTAATTTTGGATTCAGTGGTTCCACTACTCCGGCCGATAAAAGGCTCTGGGTATTGTTTAACCACTCATAGGATATGTTGTCTGCTTTTTAATTTAGTCTTTTGGCTGTTACTTGTACCGCTCATGAACAGTCTCAATCAAACCGAGACAGCAATATTTCGTATGTGTCGTGCACGGCCGTTTCCAAGGGTCCATTATCATACTCTTTTGTAAGTCAGTGTGTTTGATCGTGTCTTTTGTGAACTGTAATGTGTAACTATTGTGTTTGATCGGGAATTTTGTTAGCTGTAATATCTTACTATTGTAGTTTATTGTGTTTGATCGTGTCTTGTATGAACTGCAATTTGTAACTAGTGTAGTTTATTGTGTTTGGACATGTCTTGTGTGAACTGTAATGTGTAACTTTTGTAGTTTATTGTGTTTGGTCGGTACTTTCTTAACTGTAATATGTAACTTTTGTAGTTTATTGTGTTTGATCGTGTCTTGTATGAACTTTAATGTGTAACTATTGTAGTTTATTGTGTTTGATCGTGTCTTGTATGAACTGTAATGTGTAACTATTGCAGTTTATTGTGTTTGATCATGTCCATTTGAACTGTAATTTGTAACTTTAGTTTGTTGTGTTTGATCTAGTATTGTATAAAACTTATTGTGTAAATATCGTAGTTTATTGTGTTTGATCGTGTCTTGTATGAACTATAATGTGTAACGATGGTAGTTTATTGTGTTTTATCGTAACTTGTATGACATGTAATGTGTAATTATTGTAGTTTATTGTAGTTGATCGTTTCTTGTATGAACTGTAATTTGTAACTATTGCAATTTATTGTGTTTGATTGTGTCTTGTTTGAACTGCAATGTGTAACTATTGTAGTTTATTGTGGTTGATCATGTATTGTATTAGTTCAATAATATTTAACTTCGGGATATATTTTCATCCTCTTTCAACGTTTCTTTATGCTTTTTATCGAGTATATCCCGAATTTAAATCGCTAAGTCAAATTTTCCGCTATTAAGTTCCGCCCTGAATTTTGGGCGGAAGTAAAATGTGTTAATTCATCGTTTCCCATTGAATGTTTATCAAATAATGCAAATATAGTCAAAGAGGAACACAAAGCTGACTAACTTCGACCTACATTTCATTAAAACAATCCAATTAGTATATTAATTCCACGCATAAACTTTTCTCCTTTGATCTTGCCATAATAATTGAAATTGAAAAGGCCGCCTGAGTAGTTGCGTTGCACCTATGGATTACAATTAAAGGAAATGGAAAATCTAAATATTCGTACTCATTCGTACTACATCAGTTCCGTACCCATATCGTTAACTTTATCGATTTAAAATTTTAGTTTATAAACACTGTCTGTATGGTGTGGAAATGAAGTGTAGCTTGAAGTATGTTACTTCTTAATTAAGCAAAACGGGTTCAAATAACCAAACATGTTGTATTTAATAATTATTTATAAAATCATTGATCAACAAGAGTAATACATACTTTAAAAGTGTAATACATGTACAATGGTGGACAGCATGTTGGTAATGGCTACATACTTAAATCATCTGAAAGATGGTATACTTAAAAAGACACACACACAAATATCACAGGTTGAGGGGGCATCTAGGGAGAGGAAATGGTAAGTGTGTTTGTGTGCGTTAGATAGAGGGTGTGCGCAGGGGAAGCTGACAGTGCTTTATTTTAAAAGGCGACTTAAAAACAGAAAACGGTCAGCACAATTAATTTTAACGTTTTTGGCATATATTGATCACGGGAATGGGCCTGCAGACAGTGGGGGTGGGGGAGTGTGTGGGGGTAGTGCTTGGGGACTGGGACAATGCATATCACAAAAAAAGGAAGAGAAAGCACTTTTTTCACAGTTTTACGGGATGTACGGGATGGGCTCGGTGGATGATGAAGAATGAGTGGGTTGTGTGTGTGTGTGTGTGTGTGTGTGTGTGTGTGTGTGTGTGTTTGTTGGGTGGGTGGGAAATGAGAGGGGCGAGTGCGGACGGATCAAAGCATTTCATTTTACAAAGAGACATTTTCCTACAGCAATGAGTTTTTTAATATAAATCCTTGTTTAAATGAGATATAGGATCCTATAGAAACCACAGCGTCCGAACGCAATGGCATCGTAGGTCCGCACTGTACTGCAAACAAGGACTTGATAATACAATGACAGAGACAAAAAACAACAGAAAGGGTGGTGAAGACAGGGTTACCGAAATCAGGGTTAAAATCACTGTTACTGTAAACTCCATAACGACATAGCTATTAACAGTTATAATAACCTAAACCACAGCTATGACGTCACTATATTGTTATAACTATGGATTATTTTTTACGAATCAACAGTTGATTTCTTTGTTCGCGATTTACATGGTCTGTATTAGAAGAGAATAACTTAGACAAACTGAAAGAACATGTTGTGAATATAACTATGCATACAGCAATGTGTGAAGAGGCCCAAAGTATAGCAAAAAGTGGAGACTATTGCCTATTATTAGAAACGGAGAGTAGGAGACAAGGACTTTACAGCGTCCATAGTGGTGTTTGTAAAGGGTGCAAACAAATGTTTCCATTTCAAACGTCTCAATTCAACAATGAAACAAAATTAGCTGCCATAAATTTCCACTGGCACTGGGTTTTCATCTCTCCAAGAGCTGTTTAGTACAAGAAACATGCCTAGTATCACAGTGTCTGAACGGAAGTGTACCCATTCCGGTATTGAAGTTTGCTGAATCGAGGAACAACACTGCAGCATATAGTAGGTCCGTACAATTTGATCATTTTCTATCATTATATGAATAAATCATAATACGAGTATAAACACTTGTCCTATGTTCGAACGAGATTGATTACTTAACCAATGAGTACTTCTAAAGGTTGACAGTTCAAACTCGAAAGAGATATTAGCTTATAAACATCTGAAAACTAGTGTAAACGAAAGATGTCGTCACTTTCATTTTCATCTTATTTGTTATTTAATAACAACATAAACATGTAGCATCATTATCGTGCTTTATTTTATTATTATAGGTCTCGAATAAGTTCTGTTTGCTTGAATAAAAAACAAACTAAAACTTTGACGAATAGTGTGATTTTCGGCAGTGGGTACAGCTGCAAATATGTACCGGTATTGTGAACCGAGGTTTTATTTACTGTACCGGTATTACAGGTTTTATCAGCATTCGTCCAATGCATCAGTTAAATGGATATAAATGTCCTGCAAAATTCTGCATACTCTGAGTAGTCAATATAAAATAATATATATATAAAACATAGTTATTCCACTATAAATATTTCATGAAATGTGCACAGTCTATTTTGTTTACGAATACGGTAGGAAACGCCTTTCATGCCTGTATTATACGCATGTTCAGTATGATAAATATTGATTACATGTCGAGCGGTTATGCATCTTTAAAAAAAGAAATCTGATTTGCAGGACAACATCTTAGAATAATTTCTCTCTTTTTTTTTGTAGACGTATGAATCATTTGAGTTATCGGCGGTTGACGAATCGTGTGTGGATGAAACTGTAGAGCATACAGTCATACAAATGTGATGATTCAGTTTTGTATCTAAATACAAAACCAGTCTCAACAAGAGACATAGACACATAAACAATACACAAAAACAAAGGAATGACGAAACGATTGACCCAGAGCAAACACCCACGCACGTCTGTGACCAATGTGGTAAAACATGTTCATCAAAACTGGTTTGAAATATCCCGATAACCGACAGCATAAAAAGATTTTCAAACACACGTGTGTGGTTTGCAGTCATGGGTTCAATGTTCTTTCTCATTATAAAGGGCATTTGGCATACCATCCAAAAGTCTTCAAATTAGTTTGTAAAATGTGTGTCATTTAAAAGAACAAAATCACTATACAACAAGCAGGCAATATTTTTGTGTGTGTAGAATGTATTGACTTGCAAATCTCAGATTTCTGAGTATGTATCCTGAACAGACGACGTTTGATGTTATCGTCGATTACAATTATGTACCGTTCCAGACAATGTTACTTGAATAACTAGAGATTAATATCATATTCGATATGTACACAGTTGATATATGTAATACCATGTTTGCTTATAACTGTCATTTTGATATATGTTATCAGTGTATTTGTTTATTGACTTATCATCTATAGTAGACCCTGTTAATGACTGGCCATGTAAAAAATAAATCACAACAGAAATATTATATTTTCTATATACAGTCTTACAGCATATATAATATAAAAATACAGGTAACAAATCACAAAATGTTTAACTTCACAATTCACATCTCAAGCTTCACCTCCACTTTCGCACTTAACTTTTGAAATCTCACAGACAGTTCACCCTTAAGGTTTCAATTCGCATGTAAAACTCTGAAAGTAGATTTGCGGGAATTCGTCACTGACCGTTCCAAGGTGGAAGCCCTATTGTCAACCCTTTTGTGTTTGTGATGTCGTTTGCATTTTGTATTACTTTTGCCTTCTCGTTTGTCTGTTTGCGTATTTGTTTGTGTGTTTTGTGGTTGACTGTAGTCATTGAATGCTACTTTCCCTGTCCGATTGTTATATCTTTCTATTTTTTTACCTAAAAACGTGATGATAAAACCTAATTATACGCAGTTTTCAGTATTGATTTTATATGAACTGTAAATTTCGAATTTTAACAATCAGTACCTCTAACTGAAAATACTTGATCATATCTATCTATATATATATATATATATATTTCTTTTTTTTATATTGTTACATTTGTATTGTGTATGTTAATATTTTTTTAAAAATAAGAAATGTCGTTTATTATATAGTTTACTTTTAAACATTATATAATACGGATATGTATGTAGATATCTGGATATAGATCCTGACTGAACATTTTCTATGTATGACATGGAGATCCCCAATGAGTCTCGCATGTTATCCGTTTGATCGATATTCCTTCAGGTGCCGTTGAACTATTTTATGGACTTCCCGATGTCATGGGTGAACATGTATGAACCCATCAGATCAATGAGCTCCTAACCGGTAGATACAGTTGTTAAACGGAATGTTTTATTTATAGTACGATGTTTACAACCCAAATCGATGCAACATGTTTGCTCAGCATTTTGCAATATGGTAGTATCAATTGTTTGTTTTGGGAGCAATCTAACAGAATGTTGATAGTGTTTTTTTCAGTTAATAAATATATAAAATCTTAACACGCAGTCGCATCATAATATTGCTCTTATGCCAATCCTTTCCTAGTGAAACACTTCCTGAAGTGTGTCTAATGATAGTTGTCTACCTTCTATAAGTTCTATAGGTTTTGTATTTATTGTAAGATATTTTCTTTTGATACAATGCACTTTTATTTACTGTTTTGTCAAGTTGGGTACTGAAGACAGGATAATAGCATGGATGCGTACACATCAGATCCATTTCAGCTTATCAGTAGTGAATTTTGTTTGCTGACTTTTCCAAGTCTGTATCCCTGTGTCTTCACCACTCATTGTGCTGTGTATAGTCTTGTTCATTTAGATTAAAATTTACTTTATTTTGTGGTATACTTCGCACCTACGATGCTATTGCGTTGAGTGCTGTGGTTGCTAAAAGACACTTTTTCTTATTGTTGCCAGTATGACATGCATGGAAGTATTGTTTATTAGACACATTATTGAAAATAGGATTCAAAATTTGGTTCTAATGGGTACGAAATGTGCATCTTTTGTCTTAGATTTGCTTTTGAATTCCTATGAAAGAGATGTTGTGACTTCTAACTCAAGCGATAAATCATCAAAGCCCTAAATAAAAGACGCTCGATATCTGGGTGAAATATTAAACATTGAAAATCCTTTCTTATCTGCTATAGTTCATGATATCTTCCCTAAATATCTTTAACTACACAACGCTAATGAAACTGTGGCTGCTGTTCATGATTTGAATCTGTCGATTAAAATGAAGAAATTATGACAACATTTCAGGATAACATATTATGAAAAACAATCAAGATAATTCCATGAATATAATCGGACGGTAAATTAATGTCAACATATCATATAAATGTTTTGTTTAAGATACCTCAGTAGAAGTAGATATAAAGGTCCACGTTGCAGCCATCTGAAAATACCCATTTAAACAAGTCTGATTCTGTCTCATTAAACATTTACAAGACATGCAAGAGATCTCAATCGTAAATGCCTATTTAACGAGCCGTTGACAGAATATTTGATATTTGCACTTGTGAACCTTTCATAAAAGTTTTGTTATTCCTTTTATATGAAAGGTAAAATGTACATCGATGATACAATACCAATGAGTGTGAATCTGTGACCTGTGTAATGAATGTCTCGAACATCCCATTAATATTAATAGTCGACACTACTGTTATTGTATCGCAAAGTGCAACTGATCTTCCTTCTTTTATATTAAATGGCATTGTTCATGATCTCTCCCATACACTCTTTTATCAACTATATACTCTGTATAATGTGTGTTCACCATACATGGCTCTTACCCTATCGTCATCCCAATAAATGGGACAGTGTAAATAAAGATATCCCCGCCAAGTTATATTCTCCTGATGTTTTAGGTAGAACGTGACCATGCGTTATCACTTAGCTTGATGTAGTTTCTCAATAGTGATTTGTGAAATAGGTGAATATTGAATAATGTTTTAATGATTGCAAGTTGCATTCCAAAGTAAAACCAATATTTCCTGCTCGCAGTTCTGATGTGAATGGAATCTGCGGAATTATATCACGTGGTGTAGTGTCGCTTTCGATATATACATATTTCGAGAATGTAACAATGACTATGTGCGTATGCATAATAATAATTGACTAGCAGATCATTAGTTCGTTATTTATTTTAAGCATTTACTTTATATCCATAGGTACAGTATGGATAATTCTACCAGGCTATCTGGTGACAACCTCAAATCCGGAAATCAAAGCAATCAGTTCAGCACCAACACACAATTTCAAATCCTTGATATGGTTGCACCCCACATTGTGCTGATCGACAGAATCGTCTCTCCAATATGGTACATCTGACGTCTTATTGGAAATCCCATATCGGCCATAATATGGCTTTCCAGATGAGTCATTTCTCCAATAAAGTACATCTTAGGTCTAATAAGAAATTCGATATCGGTCAGCATCATTGTTGATGTCGAATGGAGTCAAGTCATGCCTACAATATGGTACACCAAACTTTTAATAGGAAATCCGATATCGTCCATCGTATGGCTATCTAGGTACGTTTTGTCTCTCCAATATAGTACATGTAATTAAATCTTCTAGCATACGGCTATCGATGTGAAGTATGCCTGTCTCCAGTATAGCACATCTTAGGACTAATATGAAATTCAATATAACCTTCGATACGACTATCGAAGTGAGTCATTTCTCCAAAAGGATACATCTAATGCATAATATAAAAAATAAACGATATCGCACACAATATGACAATCAAGGTGAGTCATTTCTCCAATAAGTTATATCTGATGTATAATATAGTGTTAACATTATATATACTGCCCTTATCAGAGGCAAACACATGACGATTGTTACGTATATAGAGATTTATCATATACTTCCCTACAAATATGTTGTTTTTGAATATACGATACGACATAGACCTAGATATTCATATCAATCAGGATTTCGTTGCCTGGCAATAAAGCTTTACACGCGTGAAATATAGGGTGACAAAATATCACGGAAACAACCGAATGTTCATCTCGATCCTTATACCGGAGTGATACAGAAATAGTCGATTAGTTACGATTGTATACGATTTGTCACGGGTATAGTTTGTCGTCTGCGTTTCATTAGTTTACTTCCATCCTGTTTTGGCGGCAGATTATTGGCTATACAATCATTATCCGTGTATGAAATAACCACTTATGACAATTCATCTTGATTAGAAAATTTCAAATTCTATGGAATTCATTTTCAATAACGTTTCGGACCAAAAATATATGATGTGTACCATTTACGCGACAGATATGAGCACATCAGAATGTACTAGATATATTGATAAAATCGTTTTTTTCTCCCTGGAAAACAGCGTAGTGAGTGAACTGAAGTTGACATTTCGACATAGCTGAAGTATATGATAAATAGAATAAAAAATGTATATTAGATATGGGTCGAGGGCCTCATATAGGGTGTGATATGAAAATAACCATTTATTGCTCTATCACCAGATATCATAAGTGTATTTTTGTTGACAGCTCAACAACACATAATGTATTTTATGAGCGTTCTCTACGAGGAGGAAACTATACGAAGGAATCTGATAATCAAATCGACACCCCATAAAGCCACGCCAATTATATTTGACGGTCTATAATTAGGCAACGTGACATTGTTATCGGGTCTGTGATGCAATATGACATTACAAGTTGATTGAGGTTCTTGAATGTAACATTTCCTGATCGGCTTTTATATCAAGTTGTGTAGTTACTAAAATGTACCTGACAATATTAACACTATCTAACACCATGAAATATAGACATTCGCGTATTGTTCAGAATGTGTTTTTTCATATAAGCCATATTCCTTCAGTCATGTGCATGGTCATGGTCATACAAAGAAGTATTACATTCTGACGAGACTATCGAATATGATTCCGCATAATTTTATATAGGAAGTTTCATTTAGTGCGTTAATCAAGTAGATGGTGTGTTCAATGTGTTATTAGGTTTATGTAACGGTTAACAATTTATCTTTAGGTGTATCGTATACAATTAATATGATCATGTCTTACATTTGCGACATTGTGCACCCAACACAGTGTTTAAGGTCGACATTTTTACAATGCGAAATCAGGCAAGTAACTCGCCAGTTTAAGATTTTTAGTTGTAACACTGCAATGCAAAACGGCACTACTCACCGGTTTGCACTCCTTAGTTATTACAATTGCGATACTGTGCACCCAACACACCGGTGTGAGCTGCTTAGATGTTATAATTGCGGCATTAATTATCCAACGCTGTGTTAGGCTCCCTAGTCGTTACAATTGCGGCGTTCTGCAGCACACACAACTCGCCGATTTAAGCTCCTTTCACTACATTATGCACCTTAGACACCGATTTAAACTCAACATTAGCCGAAAAAATTGGCTCCTATGCAGTTTTTTTTTATTATTCTGACGTTCTTTGTAACTGCATATACGCCTAATTTCCTTTGCAAAAAACCCAACTGGAAAAATGCTGGAACACCCATGTGACTTTCGAACGAAATTGAGCAGCTTATCAGACTCCTGAGCGTAAACCATGATGATAATCTAACAAAATAATAAGTTATATACCATTTACTTTCGGTTTTATTTTTTTCCGAAGCATATTTTACATAATATATCGGTTTTTCGTAGATCGCTATACATGTGTATTGACAATATATTGACAAGTGCGCGTTTCTCCCAACGTTGCATGCGCATGCGCATAAGTACACATTTTCCACTGTGGACAACGTGTCACGAACTACGTTGTGTATAATGTACCTAGTATAAAGTTTTCAAGTCTTAGGTTAACAAACGGTAATGGGCGAAGGGTGCCGGGATATTTATTATAAGTTACCCCTTCAGACATTCATCCTAAAAGAAAAATTAAAAAATCTCGCTTGTTTTATAGCCTGATCTGGGGGGAAAAGCACCTAACCATAGACCTACTGTATGTCCATGACCTAACTTAAGCTTGTTTATTTTGTTTTGTTATGTTCATTTCATTTAGTGTGTAGGGGTGGGGTGAGTTTACGGGTGGATTCAGGGGGCGACCCACTAAAAAATCTGTAAAATATGGAAATTTATATTAAACAAGAGCTGTAGGAGAACAGCGCAGCTCGACTATTCAGAGAATAATAAATGGTATAGCCAGTATATACCATCAGAAAACAAGGCTAAAACAATGTGATGGTGGGTTGGGGGTGGGGGTGGAGCTGGGATGGGTATAGAAACTCTGGCCGATATAAAAATTATTGTTAGAATCTCATAAACATTATAGTAAAATTTTCGGCAGGGTGTGACATTTTATTTATTTTTATCAGTTTTAATCCAAAGTTGCTGTCATTTAAAAAAAAATTGTGGTCGAAAGGCAACTCGGGGAGGAGGGGATATCTGGCGATTTTTTTATTGTGGCCTCATTTCAGGTGTTTTTTTTATTGATATTTCCTCTGTGTATCTGAATTTAATCTAAATTGCTTTATATGTAAATGATTGCGTTCAAATTAAAATTTTAATATCCAATAATGGAAGATAAAATGAAAACAATTTCCCGCCCCCTGTCCTCCTTGTGAAGGGAGCCCATAAACCAATGGGGGGGGGGGGGCAGGACGGGGTCGCATAATTGATATAGTTGTATATTTGATAAAACAAAACAACACAGACATATGTAAAAAAAAATTAAAAGAGCCGTAACTCCGCCGTTACTGGTCCGATCTGGTTGGTTTTCGAACTTGGCCAGTAGAGATAATAAAATTTACCAAAGCAATACAGAAATATAAAAAAATATATAGTTTAGAGTCTGGGGTGTGTGGGGGTGGGGGCGGGGTGGTAGGGGGTGCGGGGGCATAGCAATATGTGTAAGAATTGACCAAAACAACAAAGAAATATGAAGAAGAAAAAATAGAGATTCGAGTCGGTGGGGCGGGGGGAGGAGGGTGGTGGGGGCGGGGCAACATAGCTATATGTGTAAGAATTGACCAGAACAATACAGAAATATGAAGAAGAAAAAATAGTTGAGAGTCGGGGTGGGTGGGGGGGGGGGGGAGGCGGGATGCCGAGGGAGTTGTGTGGGGGCGGGGCGGGAGAAGATAATATGTAAAAAAAATAAACAAATTGAATTTTGAGTGCGGGTGGGGGGGGAGGCCCTGGGGTGTTGGAAGGCGGGCGCGGGGGTGGGGGCAACATAGCTACATTTGTAAGAATTGACCAAAACAACACAAAAATATGTAAAAAAAATAATTAATGAGTTTCGAGTGGGGGGAGGGTGTAGAGTGGGTTGGGGGCAACATAGCTATATGTGTAAAAATTGACCAAAACAACAGAAATATGTAAAAAAAAAATAAAAAAAATGTGGGAGGGGGAGAGGGGTGTGTGGCGGGGCGGGGAGGAGGGAGCCCATGCCCAAATATGGGTGAAGTACAAAAATGATGCATAATGATATAAGATCCCAAACCAAAATTATAACTATATATACACCAGCTTACATGCAAACCTAGATCTGCCTTTATTGCACATTTTATGGGCCGTCACAATTTGGATTCCATGGGAGCCCAGAATTTGCGCAAGACAACATTACTTAAGCAACCTTTTACAACATACTATAAGGAAACCAATTCCCAAATTTAGTTGAGCTAGGATGGGACATTGTGCTTTATAAAAAGAAATCGTTGTGTGTTTGGTGGACCTGAACATGGTGATTTTGTTTACGAAAACAATAACTGTCACTAGTATTCAAATCCCCCATCCACGCCCCAACCCCCACCCCCAGGGTTTATGGGATGTCGAGTTGTCCGTTGTCAGTTGTCCGTCGCCCGTCGTCGTCTACTAACTTTTGCCTTGTGAACACTCTTGCAACTTCATTATTATTATTCGGATCTTTACCAAACTGCTAATTTTCATATATTTTATATTCTCTTTATTACGATTTAAGAATGGGGAAGAGTCTTGTAGAATAATAAACGACTAAAACAAGTAATTTTAACAATACTATAAATATAACAAAAATATTACTTTTAAATCGGCATGAAATATGTGTAGTTTAAACAATGTTTTACGATTGTAGCAATAAACGGTTCTATTCTATTCTATCGACGGTGCATGGTAGGTTGCGTATGGTGAAGTAATATGCGCAAGGAACTCTGGGTAAGAATTTCAAACAAGATGGCGGAACCCTTCGATAATTCGGAAATGTGTCAATATATTCGTGATAAATTTGGATAATCTGAGATATTTCATCTTGGCAGGTAAATTTTGAAACACCAATCGACTCAAAAAAAAATCTTCTCTCAACCTGTGCATATATAATATACAAACAATGCTGTTTAAAAGCGTGAAACCTTCGCAACAGATTCCGTTGGGAAAGTCCAGTCGTAAAATGTGCAATAATCAATACACGTTGATGCTCGCCAATACGAACAATTTCAAAAGAGCATTAAACGTGTATTTTAACACACTAACTCAACATGTGTTACTAAATGATATTTTACTCACACTATGCCGGTTTAAACTATTCAGTTGTTAATGACTGTTTGAAATCGGTGGCTGTAATACTCACTCTCTAGATGACATAAGTTTATACATGTATTTTAAAAACAAGGATATTTTAAACAACTTGTCAAATTGTTGTATGTCAAAAAATGTATTTTATATATCGTAATCTGCCATCTGTATTTTAAAAGCAATGATCAAGCACATACATTGTGACACATTAGGTAGGCATATCACATAGGACAAATGTACCAACACTATTTTATCATAGAACAATGCCAATGTCGATTATTCATTATTTTAGGTAACATCTTTTCTGGACTTCACATCGCACCCACGTAGTTTGGAAACATGTTCATGGTTAAGCGTATTCGTGTATAGCGAATACTTTTTTTTAATTTATTAGATAAGAGCATAATTATAAATTTTCTTAACTTCATATTTTAAAAATTACATATACAATTAGTTCAGGTATCAAACTATTTTATTTGTATTATATTTGTATTAGTGTCATTTTCATTTTTCTTTCAGGAATATACATAAAACCAATTCATCTGCTGTATATTTTGGGTCCCTGGCTATTGTGTAGGCCGTATATCTGCTGCTGCATATGATAGCTGAGCTTGGGGGTGCCTGTGAAGTAAAAACGTACCACAGGAAGGTCTCGTGTGAACTATTCAACTTCCTGTTTATAACGCCACAATATCTGGTGTGTATAAAATAGTTACACTAAAAACTGTCAATATATGTCCAACTGATATGTGACATATGTGGCAGTGTTTTAATCCGGGGACTTCAAATGAATAACTTAATATTCTAGTGTAAATGAGTTCCTACATTGAGTACTTCAATTGAACAATCTTAAAGAGGCTCTACCTATATCTTTTTGTCCATCAATTGATATAAACTTTACTTAATTATAAAGAGGACTATAAAAAAGGTAAATGGCAATAATTTCACCCAATGTAATATGCGTTTTGCTGGGGAAAAACAGGATTGAAAAGATCGGATTTTTGAAATTATATTCGTAATTGTTTTAGACAAGCCGATTGCGGAGATTTTCCGATCTTATTCGTTTACAATCGAACTACCTCGTCTGATTAGCGAAGAGTTCCGATCGATTCGTTTGCTATCGGAACAGCGCCGAATAGTTTGTAATCGCATTGCGCATGTCCGAGAAAATCGTAAAAACTCGTAGTTCTCCGGCAGGAATAAACAGCTGGGCAGCATTTTATTCAAGATATTGTTTTGATCATAATTAATAATTTACAGAACTGGAATACGAACCATGTTTCTTCTTAGAATACTCATAAAATAGCTTTGTATACATATAAATGCAGTA
This sequence comes from Cyrtodaria siliqua, assembly GCA_037043455.1. Lineage (NCBI taxonomy): Eukaryota > Metazoa > Mollusca > Bivalvia > Adapedonta > Hiatellidae > Cyrtodaria > Cyrtodaria siliqua. Next base: position 53,202 of record JAWPHD010002671.1, on the reverse strand, counting down.
ATATTGAGTATTTAATATTTTACATTAAAAATCGCGTAGATATAGGTAGTGCCTCTTTAATAGTCTTGATGGTACGATATAACAATCATTTTCGAAAAGCAACTGTCGATATATATTTAATGGTACGTGTGCAGAAGAATTTTATCAGTTTAAACGACTTATTTTATGTACAAATATATATAAACATATGAAACTCTCAGGGCGAGGCAATGGTTTACCCTGATATATTACTTGAAATATGTTCACAGTTTATTGAAAAGAATATGACTACAATTGTACAGTTGGATATATGTCATCGAAAAAATATCTTTGATTTTTATAATGGTGTACATTGAAATGTTGATTATTTGAAAACATGGCTTATTTTATTTAACAATGATGTCTCGTCTGTTCCAGATAGATACATGGACCATTCTGTGGATCAATTTGTTTGACGTAAAAAAAGAAAGAACATTTAGCAAAATGTATCCAAACATTTCAGATATAATCATGATAATATTATGTTCATATTAGTAGTGTTGCATTATTGCCATGTAGTATATGGTTGACATTGCTCATGCCTAAAAAATGCATTTTGTTGAAAATTTCGCTTAACCATACCCCGTCCATATTTGTAATGTTTCAGCATTGTGTTAAGCTGCGTAGATAATACAGTTTCTTTAAATGGAGTTCACGTGGTAAAACATGGCTGATGTCCATGGGTGGGGTTGTAGAAGGGCAAGTGATTTTTGTTTAAGGCTCAACATGCCAAACGCAAGATGATAATATAGTATTAATATATTTATTTGTAAGACTGCCTATCAAGCAATCTACTGTAAGAAACATCTTACACCGTTTTAAAACCGCTCACTGGATTTTAATAATACAGGCGGTTTCGTTTTATTTTTCCTTTTCGGTCGTCATCCAAGATGCAGTTATTAAAACATGTACCAAAATAAAGACATTTCAAACATCGTCTCATCCGAAACCGATCTTTTTTTTAAAATTATGTGTATATCCGGAGTTTATTTCAATAAGGTTTGTGTTTGTTTTAATAATATACCAGATGGCTGCCACGACAACATGAAAATAACGTAATTTAGGGAAATATAAAAACAACATTTCTTATGAAAATGTAGATGTTACTAATCCGCTGTTCCTTGGTTGTGTACCACATCAGATTTGTGTTATTTTCTCTAAACGCTTTTATCCAAGACGGCTTATTTAAAATGGTACTAAAATTAGCAAATTCTTAAACCAAAGCACATGTTTGTTTTCACAGATACTTCTTTACTTTACGACTATGTTTGTTGCTTATACTTATGATGTTTGCATTAACCAGTAAAGCGAGGTCAGGGTATCGTTGTCCTCTTGTTCGATAAAATAATTCTGAGAATGTGTGTCAGTTTAATTGTGTCAAGTCAATCAAATGCGTTCTCATCAAATTACACTTAATTAAACTAACATACTACTTTTATTGCTTATTCCAGGTACCAATGCTAGCGCTTGGTTTCACTACTGAACGCTATATAGCCGTGTGACATCCATTTGTGAAAGAGAAATACTGTAATGTTACACGTGCAAAAATCGTAATTTGTTGCATGGCAGCGATATCTATTGTCATAGTATTAGTGCAAATATATATCTGGGAATGGAGAGACAACATTGTCTGCGCCTTTAGATCGATAGAATTATATGAAGGCTGGACATAGTTCATTGAAATTCTTATAGTTGCCACGATTCCAATTGGATGTCTTATAATCAATGTCATGGTGATTCTAGAAATTAAGCGTATATCGATACAGAGTGCCGCCCATGGGCAAACCCAGGAATCTACAAACGCGGCATCAACAACAACGCTTTTGGCAGTATCGTTTTATTTCATTTTTAGTATGGTGAACTTGTTCACCAAGGTTAAGTAACCGTGTTTTGTTCACGAATCCTAACTACAGCCTCACTGATGAATCGACGCATTGCCTGAAAAAGAAGACCCACATTTTAACAAGTGTTTCTTCTTTTCTAGTGCCGATACAAATAAGGTAATTTCATTCAGAAATTTCAAATAATTTCCTCGATACATTGTTTAAGTTATATATTGTTTATTTAGCTATTTCATCTATTGCTGTGCGTTCTATAAATAGATCAGTCATCATCATCACATGATCTTGCGTAAAATGTATTCATACGCTGTTACAGTATTGTTCTCCTAGGATAGTGTATTGAGATTTGTAACCAGTTAATTTTATAATTTATTTCTCTTGCAACACCATCAAACGCATATCTCCCATCTTTCTTGGATTTATATATTTAAGAAATATACATGGCCTTTATAGTCTTCATATAATATGTAATAGGTTTGGTCAGTAATGGTTATCGCATAAGCTACTATCCTTTGTAAAAAGTTGTTGCTGCTCATTCTCCGGAATAAGATTTTTAGCTTACTTTGTAGTACGCTGTGTAATATTCTTAAGTTTTTACTTCCCTTGCTATGAAGTTAAAATGACTGATTCGGTAGTAAAATAATCCTGAATACTTGTGCCAATCGTGTCGGCGAGACCGAATGCAAATCAACAATATCTGACTGGGTATATATGACGTCATTTGATCCCGAGTGACTATTTTTAGACTTCGGCTCTATTCGGACACTCCGGTTTTAGAATAAGTCCCTTATAGTTCATCAAAATTCGTAAAGGATTGATAGCTCGGTCGGGAGAGCAGCAGTCCTAGAAAACTATAAAGCGAGCGGGATGAGTTCGAATCCGAGCAGTAACCAATTTTTTTATTCTAATTCTATTTTGTTTATGTAAAAGTTTGTTTAATTCATGCCCAATGGTCTTAAAAGGGGTACATCAGGATTTTTCAAGAAACATCTTAAATTATAAAATTGTTCCAGTTCACGATATAAATTCCGCGCGTTATTGAGTAGCTGTCAAACATTCGTCAATGTGCAAATGTGGAACAAGCGGGACTCGAACGTATGACTGTAGCATTGAGAGATATACATTACACAAACAAGAGTAGATCTAAACACAAATATGTTACCTTTTATTACAATTTTCAATTTACATGCAAAACTGATTGAATTATATTCTGTTGAGGCCAAAACACAAATATGTTTAAAAACAAAACAAAGCAGCAAAGAAACGAAGGGGTAAAAAGTTGATGTGTCGGGCGTAAAAACGGCGATTCGGTTGGGTGACAGGAAACAAAACACTTTCTTGTTTAGGTCTAAGGTAGTAAACGGAATTTACCGTGACTTTGGTGATTATTGTCAACAAACGATTTGTCGAAAATCCATGTCAAAATTACAATTAGGGATATGAATCGTGAAATTCTCAGTAGTATAGCTACCTATTAAGCCAAAAGGCCCGGGCCTTCACATCATGTTCACATACATGGTTGAAAAATATAACAACGAAATAATTGTGTATGAACATGATGGTCACTCCGAGTTGTGAGATTAAATCACAACGGTATCACAAGAACGCTGGTACTCCGAGTTGTGAGAATGAACTACAACGGTATCCCGAGACCAGTGGTATTCCGAGTTGTGAGAATAAATAACAACGGTACTCCGAGACCAGGGATACTCCGAGTTGTGGGATTAAAATCAAATGAGCACAACGATTTATAAGTTATGTTTTGTATATGTGAAGTCTGTATGTCTCTACTACAAGTAGTGTGTAAAACGTATGTTCTTTTAGTTGAAGGTCACACTATTTGGAACAAGGAAACTTCAGGGAGAATGTGTCACGTTACAGTGACATTCCATGTTTAAATTTGTATATTATAAATATTTGTGCAGCGGGGGATATGGCTGTCTTTCAGACTACACTCTTGTTCATTTGAGTTTAATCATATTTGCAGAGTATGTCGATATAAATGCGAGATTGTTTCCTATTTTAATTCATCTATGTTGGTCAAAGGGTCTATGAATTACCTCCCATTGAATTGGCAAAATTAGCTGTGTGGACCTTTTTGACGCTATAATCATTTCTAAAGATTCAAACTTTGACAGGTGATGACAGGTGATGTTTTTCGATACACTTTAACACCTGTGAAGATATGGTTCAGATATGATGAAGCGTTTCGGACATTAATTTTCATTATAACCAATCATCCTTTTGTTCCCTTCTCTATTCCTGTATATACCTTACCTTATCTTGTTTTAATCGCCTTACTGCCAGATACATTAAACAATGCATTGATGTATTATTACATGCAATGATGTATTATTATTAAGAAGAGTTGACACATGTTCAGTCCATCCATGTCATGCGTGTTGCAAAGAAACCTTCCATTACATGGAAGAACAAATCATAATTCACCATGCTCTCAGTACCTTCGGTACTTTGATTACTTTATTGCCTGCTACAATTGTGTACGCCATACAGACATCCATACAACAAGGTGATCCGACTTTAAAACCGTTAGATGCGTGGCGGACGGATCCTTTATGGAGTGGGTATTTCAATTATATGACAACAAGGAAAGTTGTGGAAGAATTATGTTTGTCAAATTATGCTGCATATTTTATCATATACTATACAACTAGCGTGTATTTCAGAAGAGAAGTGCGAGGTTTATTTGGTTTAAACAGACTGAGGAAAAGGCAAAACAAGTCTTTGACATCAAATTACAGTTTGGTTACGTCAAACGGTAAGACCACGACAAAGGTGGTGTTGATGGATTCACCAAGTGAATAATCTGTATATATGATGTACTGTATACTGTATGTATATGTGTGTCGCTTCACACGATTATCCGAATTATAACTTAAGACATGTGTTTCTAAAAATGATAATAACGGATGTATACTATTGCTAATAATGTCATATTCATTAATTATATTTATCTATTCGTCCAGATATATAAACAATTACATTACACATACTGTATAGAGTATACACATCATTAAAAAACAGCTTTCATTCAGAAAAGTTTCCATGATAGTGATGCTTATTTGTTAGAAAATTATAGATATAAAAATCGAACAGGAAAAGCAGCATTCAAGGACGACAGTCAACCACAAACTCACGCAGAAACAAAGAACAAATTTAAAGATGAATAAAAGGCCAAATATGACACCACAAACACAAAGAGAGGTATTTAACAGAATACACCGATGTTTAACATGTTTAAGAGAGGTATTAACAGAATGTATCACAGAATAATGAATATTATCACATACTCGTAATAATGAATATGAAGCAGCACTAAATTAACTCCATCAGTTTTGATAGATGTATCATCTTTTTCGACCACCAGTGTTACTGTGCTTGAGGCCATAAAATGTCTCGCTTTTGTGAATAATGGTATAACACAGTGTATATTTAAAAGTCGAACAGGAATTTTAACTCACACAGAACACAGGAAATCAAAACACGAATTAACGCAAGCAACAATTACCATGTTAATTAAAAGCAAGGCATTTGACATCACAAACACTAACTGGTTGTTGACTGTGGCCCTTGAATGTTACATTTCCTATTTGACATTTATACCAACTTTTAAAATAAACAAGATAGAATCATTAAAATAGTATTGATACCTTTGTATGAAACGTTATGTCACTAACAGAGTTTGAGTTTCTCGAAGTCATAAAAGAGGAAAACAAAAACTGCATAGAGTCAAATGTGAAAACACAAGATAAAAGTCAGTTTTTAATTGCTGTTTTCCTAAAGTGTCTCTTGAATGTCAAACTTTAAACTTTTCTCACACATTAAGTTATTTTGGTTAAACGTTTACAACGGTGTAATATCCGTGATGAGGTTTATAACGCAAATTTGAGCCCACACTTTCTTTCTTGACTCAGTATATAACTGAATGTCTATACAAGTCATACTAGAGATGCGAAGGAATCGTACGAGCGTGATGAACAATTGCGTGTGAGTTGCAATTATGAATATATAATTCACTGGGTATGGGCTTAGTTAATACAGAAAAACGCGTCTCTATGTAAAACGACTATATAACTCTGTAGCATCGTCTAGACACTGTGACAGATTATCGATGTCACAGTGTCTCCACAATGCTATAGATGTATATAGTCGATTTTCGTAGAATCGCGTTTTCTGTATTGACTGAGTTCATACCAGTGTTGTTGCATTACGTAAACATCACGCGTACTGCACGTTTGTATATATAAATTGAAAGCATAGAACTGTTATATGTTTTCTTTTTATTCAGCTAATGTCCCCATAAATTCAGTTATTGTCCCCATAAATTGTCTCTGTTTCATTTTCTGGAATTGACATTAGTATCATTGTAGGTAATGACATCACCAATTAACGTCGCCAATTCTCATGACTTTATATTATAAATTCAACCGAAGTACATATGCTTATGCCATCTGAAGATCTAATGATCTTATCTTGGATAGTGAAAGGCATTGTTCCTAGACCTTATAGGGTTACAATAAAATGATTGTAAATAACGTCTTGCCTTTAACTCAGTGTACATTACAAAACCAATGCAATTTCATATTTAGTATTACCATTAATTCTGAGTCTATGACTATTATGAAATAAGAGTTATCAAGACTCATTTATTAAAATTCTGGAAAAGTTTTAGTACTGAACACAAAAAGTATCAAATGCATTCTCAACGACAGTCTAACTATAAAAAGAATCACCTGGAAAATCTTAGTCTCCGAGTCTTTGACCAATCAGACAAATGGTCAATGGTTAAAAGAAAGAAAACACTGACCATTTATGTGGACATAACGTAGTTACATTATTATTTCAAAAGCAAATTATAATGCAATTTAAATTTACGAAATCTAAGTATAAGAAGTATATCCAAACAAACAAAGGTCAGAGATATTGCGTTTTTCAAAATAAATAGAATCTTGCACCAGCCTAAGAATTTTCAGACTGTCCGTAAATGTAGATATAAATGACGAAGAGAAAATGTAACATTCAAGGACAACAGAGAACCAAAAGCACGCATAGAAACAAACAATAATAATTATTACGAAGTAAAAAAGGCAAGATATGACATCTCAAATATAAAAATGCTGAATATAGTGTTACCGCCTTGGAACAGTCAGTGGCGATAAAGGCCGCTGGAGTTTTTAACCAGGTTATAGGGTGCACCAAACCTCACCCTTACCACATTTTGATTCCCATAAAGCGGGAGAGTGCACATAAAGATATCCCCACTAAGTTATATTATCTAGCAAATAAGGCAGTAATAATTGGCAATATAAGTGTAATTAGATATAAAAATCGAACATGAAAAGCAGCATTCATGGACGAAAGTCAACCAAAAACACACACAACTTTAAAGATGAATAAAAGGCCAAATAAGACATCACAAAAACAAACGCATTGACAATAGGGCTACCGCCTTGAAAGGGTCAGTGGCAAAAAAGGCCGTTGGTGGTTTAAACCAGGTTCTAGTGTGCACCAAACCTCACACGTACACTAGTTACATCCCAGTAAAACGTGTTAAGAAATCCCCACCAAGAACTTTTCTCTAACCAACAAGGCAGCATTAATAGGCAATATAAGGAAAACACAAAGATGCTCCTGTATATATAAAAACAAAAAACAATAGTCGAGAAAGCCGCAAAGAAGGTACCCAGTGACTTGGCAGAAGCCAGAGCAACAACCGAACAAACCATTGAGTGTATACCTCTATAACGTTTTGGGGTTTACTGTGTTCTGTGAAATCTGCATTTCATGTTCGAATTTTATAGTATTTTGTGTGAATTTTGTGAACATTAGGAATGTCCTTCTCCAGCAAAGGTGTGGTTATATAAGCAGAAGTGCTCGCTAGCTCTGCATTCGAAGTATTGATTATATGCAATCGTAAGACAATATTATATTATTGAACCTTTGAAGCCGCTTTTTATATGGATGATATATTAAACATTGACAACCCATTCTTTTTCCTCTATGGTGAATAATATATATCTTAACCAACTTAAACTTAACAAAGTTATATTTTTCTAATACTGTCGCTTCTTTTCTCGATATGCATCAATCAATTGAAAATGGTAAATAAAAAGCACGTTCGATATCGTAAATTAACTGAACTTAGACGGGTATGCTCCATGAGCAATATATTAGGGGTATATGTTCTCGACGATATCCGTACGTTACATCTCAATGCTATGCACAAACTTCGTTATACTTATAGTTCGTAAGATCCTTGGTCATGATCATGAACTTGAAGTTATGACCCTATCATTTTGCAATGCACTTCATGTTTAGTAGTTGACTTATTTACAATTCGCCACAATTCGCCACTATACTCTCCTCTATGTTTGCTTCCTAGAACTTGGTTTAAACTCAGAGTGTCTTTCTTGTTTTTCACTGAACCTTCCATGCCGGTACCTCTGTTGTCATCCATTTATGTTGCTGTTGTCCCGTAATTTACTTTTAAATTACTTTTTATCACCGCTATTGTTGTTTGTTTTGGTTGCCTTTGTTTTGGAAATGCTAGATTGTGGGGAATAGTTTGATATTGTCTTTCCCGTAATATGGAGTCATCGGTTTGATTATTTAGCTTTATTTTACTTAAACTTACTTTCTGGTACAGAATCTTGTTTTCCTACAGGAATTACTTCTGGATTAGAAATGCCCTCCCCAACACATACTCCATTGTTTCTGCACTTAATTGTACAAATTATATAACCAGAAGTTTTCCCCAAGCCCTGGCGTTTCCGAGTTGTCTTATATTGACACAAGCTATGGGACATCTACACAGGTGGTCAGACTCCTTCACGACCTGTGTAAGGGGTTGTGCTTACCGACCGTAAAGCAGCTCGCTGTAACTTTCCCCCGGTCTGCACCGATCCAAAGCACACATGTTAGGAGTAACATAATCAGTCAATGACATGAGTTGCTAATATTGGGATAGGGTTAGTATTTCTCGCTATCGCGTCGTTGTCCGTAGTACCAGCTCACTAAAATATTGCGCTGATATTTATCCTACCTGAGTAAACAGCGCTTTAAAGCTTAAATACACGTAAAACGGAGCTGCGGTGGTTGCCGCGAGCAATTAGAGTTAACATGGACCGTCATGGTCAGAGCATCGACAAAGTCTACAGAGTTACGTGTTCGCTGGTGTGCTAGTAACGCCGTTCAACTTCTTTTCGCACCTCAGCAGAGCATCAATACCCGAACTTTCCGAGAGTTGCACGATCAACGGAGTCAGGGTTGTAAGCGCCTTACTAAGGGTGAGTGTTATGGGGTCTAGTGTAAGGTGTGGGTTGTCTTTTTCTGAAAATCGATGTAACGCACCGAGCTTCATGTTCTTTCTTACCCGGGCATATATTAGTATAATGATACTATTGTTATTAGTATTGTAGTTGTATAATGTTATGTAGTAATAACTATCCATTTGTTGAAGATTGTTAATATTGCAACATGCTCGTAAATATTGCAGCTCTTCCTGTGTTAGATTCGATAGTGATTCTTAAATCATCCTCAGTGATATTCAATCTGTTTCCTTGTTTTATTATTCCCGTTGTTTTGTTAAATGTATAGTATGTAGCAAAAGGAGAGAAATAAATGGCTAATGTTTATGGTAATATGTTGTTTGTTATTTCCCTTGCCTAAATACACAACGCATTGTGTTTTTAAAATGTGCATATTTTATACGTCATTATTCATTCTGTAGAGACATTTACACTGCTAGCTCAGATACGAGATTTTTCAAAAGGCATGTGGTTAATACTATTTAAATGCGATTCAGTATTTTCATTATAAAGTATCACCAACGTTGTTTTGACGTTGGATTCACAGTCAAAATGAAAAAGTGCAACGAATATATTTTAATGTATTTCTTTATTTTTATACGCCGTATTATGTCCGACCGTCTGTCCGTCCGTCTGCCTGTCCATCTGCCTGTTAACCTTTACCTAATAGATGACTGTGGCTAATAACGTTCAATGTATAAGGTATGTAACAGTGAAACTATGTACATATCTTCAACATAATCCAATTAATGCATCCGATAAAGGCCCATAACTCCTTGATCATATTTGTTTTATTGTTTCCCTTTGAATATAGATAAAGAAATCGAACAGGAAAAGCAGCATTCAAGGACGACAGTCAACCACAAACACAAACAGAAACAAAGAACAAATATAAAGATGAATAAAAGGCCAATAAGAAATCACAAAACACAAAAGGGTTGACAATAGGACTACCGCATTGGAACGGTCAGTGGAAAAACAGGACCGCTGGGGGTTTAAACCAGGTTCTAGGGTGCACCAAACCTCACACTTACCCTACTGTCAACCCAATAAACGGAACAGTGTAAGTACAGAAATCCCCGCGATTACCTATTATCTAAACAACAAGGCAGCATTATAAGGCAATATAAGTAAACACAAAGATGCTCCTGTATATATATATACAAAACAATTGGCATTAAAAGCCACACAGAAGGTACTCAATGACTTGGCAGAAGCCAGAGCAAAAAGAGAATAAAGCATTTATGGCACGGCAAGACAAGACTGCAGGAAAATATAAAACATCACCGTCATTTCGGGCTTTAGGTAGTCGTCATCATAGGGTTCGGTCATCGCACAGTTAAAGCGGAAAGCAAACTGTAAATGGGTCCACCACCAAGCATGTAGTACGTTGCAAAATGATAGGGTCATAACCTCTTTTGATAAACCTTTTAACAAGTTTAACAAAGATAGTATGAAAGTGATCATGGCCAAAGATCTTATGAAGTAAATTACATCATAATTAACGTGGAACATAACCTAGTATTTTACAAGTGAGTGGGGCTCATAATTTTAAAAATATGAATTTCTTTAACTAATTTCTCTTGATCTACGGTTTAATCTGGATCTTAACCTTGTCGACAGCTTTCATAGTATTAGGTCTACAACAATTTAACTTTGTACACATATTCAATAACATCCTAGTAATACACATTTAAAGCCCCATAATTCTCTAATTAATATTTTTAAAATGATTTCCTTTTGTGAAAGGTTTAACCTGGAACTAAACTTTGTCAATAACTTTCAAAGTCTAAATTGTATTATTATGATCCAATGAAAGGCCAATAACTCTCCGAAATATATGTTCTAAATGATACCCCTTTGAAAATGTTTTAACCTGAAACGTAACCTTGCCTTTTTCAAGTGATTGAAGATAATGTGTCTAACAATGAAATTGTGTACACATCTTCAGAATGATCCAATGAATACATTTACAAAGGTCATTACAAAGGTCATTAACAATAACTTCCCTTTGATAAACTTAAAGTTAACCTGGAACTTAACCTTGCCTTTTACAAGAGATGGTACAAGAGATGGTGGCTAATAACAATAAATGTGTTCGATTCAGAGCATACCCAGGATAACAGTACGACCTCCAGAAGCAAAAGTCACAAAAACTAATAACGGTATATCCCAATATGCGTAGGAGATGTCAGGCGTGCATTACCGCTAATGGTGGATATTGTGACTTTTGCTTTTGGAGGTCGTACTGTTATGCTCTGAATTGAACAAGTTTATTGTTGATTAATTTGAATGAATTTTTCAGTCAATCAACTGTAGATATTGTTAAATAGAATAGATGGAATTAAAATGTAATTTCTATTGAAATATGTCAGTTATCTTAGTTTATTTCCCTGTTGTGTTTTTCCCTGTTGTGACAAGGACTATCACAACCTGACTTCTATGGTGATGGGATTTATAAACTTCGTAAGATTCTTGGTCATGATCACTTTCATACTATCTTTGTTAAACTTGTTAAAAAGTTTATCAAAAGAGGTTATGACCCTATCATTTTGCAACGTACTGCATGCTTGGTGGTGGACCCTTTTACAGTTCGCCACTATGTTTTCCTCTTTAATTGTACGATGACCGGACAGACTGTGGAGCCTATGATGACGCCTACCTAAAGCCCATTGGGACGGTGGCGTTTGATGTTTGTCTATGATCTTTCTTGTCGTGCCCTTAATGTTTTATTATCTTACTGCTCTGGCTTCTGCCAAGTCAATGAGTACCTTCATTGTGGCTTTCTAGACTATTGTTTTTTTGTATTATATTTACACGAGCATATTTGTGTTTTACTTATATTGCCTATTGATGTTGCCTTGTTTGTTAGAGATTTGATCATGGCGGGGATTTCTTTATTTATACTGTCCTGTTTTAATGGGATGACAGTAGGGTTAGTGTGAGGTTTGGTGCACCCTAGAACCGGTTTAAACCCCCAGTGGCCTACTTTGCCACCGACCGTTCCAAGGCGGTAACCCTATTGTCAACCCTTTTGTGTTTGTGATGTGGTTTGCATTTACTACTGCTTTTGCCTTCTTATTTGTCTGTTTGCATGTTTGTTTCTGTGTTTTGTGGTTGACTGTCCTCCTTGAATGCTACTTTCCCTGTCCGATATTTTTATATTTCTTTTAAAGTCGTTCAGTGTATTGTCATCCCAATAAAACGGGACAGTGTAAATAACGACATTCCCGACAGCCTATATTGGCTACAAACTAGTCAGCATTAAGAGGCAATATAAGTACAACTCATCGATGATCATGTATATATGAACATTATAACGCATAGAAAACCACAATGCCAGTTTTCAGTGACTTGGTTGAAGCTAGAACAACACGAGAATAAACCACTAAGGGTAACGACAAGGACAAAATAGATGACAAACACCAAACGCCAGATGAATAAAAAGCCAAATAATACATCACCAACACAAAAGGGTTGACAATAGGGCTACCGCCTTGGAACGGTCAGTGGCAAAACAAAATCAAGTTGACTAGGTGAATCAAGCCCAATAAAAAGCATATTAAAAGGCACATGCATAGTATTTCATGTAGATTATTCATAGTTTATGTAGTGGTTGATGTACTATTGTTTTTATGAATATTGAGTTCTACTCAACCCTGGGCTAAAGGGCGTGAGCGGTAGTTAGCATATTTCATTACCGTTCATGAACAGATTCAGTCAAACCGAGACTGCAATATTTTGTATGTGTCGTGTTCGGCCGTTTCCAAAGGTCTATTATCATACTCTTTTATATAGCACTGTGGCGTTGCTTGTGCAGAGTGGCGGCAGTAAAACGTCTCCCCGCACTTGCAATCAGAACTGTTATTAATTCGATCTTTGGGGATCGCTGAGCCCGATACTTATATTTAGTTATCGGTGGTACATTTTCTATTGCTTTTGTTTTCCGACTTAATTTTCGATTCGGTGGTTCCACCACTCCGGCCGATAAAAGACTCTGGGTATTGTTTAACCACTCATACGATATGCTGTCTGCTTTTAAATTTAGTCTTTTGGCTATTACTTGTGATATGCAGGCTTCATAACCGCTGCCCACAAATAAATTCCATTTTGTTTATTTCGCTCTTCGGGGCATATTATTTTGTTAGGTACTGGGACCATACGTCGCTAGACATTGCGGAGGAAAATCTCTATGCCCACCGCCATATGCATGCCATCTTCGGGATGGTTAACATTATGTACTATTGATTTTATGAATATTGAGTTCTGCTCAACCTGGGACTAGAGGGGGTGAGCGGTAGCTAGCAAATATCCACTACCGTTCATGAACAGTCTGAATCAAACCGAGACTGAAATATTTTGTATGTGTCGTGTTCGGCCGTTTCCAAAGGTCCATTATCATACTCTTTTATCTATTAAACATGTTACACTGGTCGTGGACGCCGCCATATTGATTTGTTTTCATGACGTCATATACTGTTACATACCATAAATGCCCAGGAAATCCGCATGCTTTTGCTTTATCAGCAAATGCCTGACAAATCAAAGATGATGAGGTCACCCCTTTATCTGACAGAAAAGTACGTAGGCTTATATGCATGATAAAATAGTATATTCATTTTGAAATTCCGTGTGTTGTATATAACGCAAGCGTGAACAGAAGTGTGTGTGTGTGTAGAAGAAAAAAAACATAAGATAAATTAAGTTATAAATGTCAACATAAGATGGTATCTTTAATATTCTACTTTAACAAAACAAAATAATATTTACCATAATATGGTAAAAGTAAAGGGATATGGTATGACTGGAATGAAAATACTCATGAATATTGGGCCAAGAAACCCCAAAGGTGCTGTACACTGATGATATTATTGGTCCTAGTCCCGGCCTGCCAAGACCCTACCATGCATATATCTTACGTTCAGAAATTGGTCTAGGCAGATTAGGTCGATGAAAGCGCCCACTAGCGATTTGTCGAATTTATTTCTCGCGTTTTCTCACGCACATAAAGTTTGCGTGACGTCATGTTGTAAAAACGCACAACGTCAATTATTGATGCACCAGTTACCCTTTTTGACATCACTTGCTGCTTCTCATGGGTTAAAAATAAGAAATTTATATTAAAATAAATTGGAAATATGTTTTGTGAGAGTCTCATAGAATCTTTCAAAGTCTCGTCAAAATCGTCCCCAACGTGAGGTGCGATTTCAAACGTCTCTTTTTCCCCAGGTCCTCGTTCTGAATCGGCGTAGCATAGCATAGCGAAAAAATCAGAAGCGGACCGGTTGACCGAGGCAATACTGGCCCCCACAGACAAAAAACTGAGACAGACTCATCACACAGCAGTTACTTCCTAGGCATTCTATATTAAGATGACTATGCATAGATAAATACGGGCATATATTGCATATGTTGTTTCAGGATTGTTTTTCATTTTTCGCTGCGCTACGCGGTTTTATACAAAATGTGTGACCCATCATTGACATGTTATACTTCGATAACATCGCAAAAAATGAAGAACAATCCTTATAATTACAAACTTATATGAATGATAAATCTTTGATGACCCCCCATTTTATTTCACATGCACCTGTAGGCTCTAAATTAAAAATTATTTCAGTTGAACCGATGAGCCAAAAGATATATGCCTAGATCTTTACTTTTTAACAAAAAAAATATGTTTCTAGCGGCGAGGCTGCTTTAAGGCACTGCAGACACCGGCCAAAAACCGTTTTTTCCCTGATATGTTCTCTTTATCCCCAAAATTGTCTCCCCAAACTCATGAAATTGCACCATTTTACCAGCGGACAAAGTTTAAAATGTCGGTTGTTCTTATTGATTCAGCTTTTAAAAATAACATGACATACACATAATCATCAATAGCGTTACGATTGTAATATTCAGATAAAGTGTTTACCTTTACTGAGTATATTAATCTGTGTTATGCTACTAAGTCCATATGTGTTCAATTCCACTGTTTATTTATTTCGTTCTGTGACGTTAACCGTTTAACAAAGTGATGTCACGTAACGCCATTTCGTTACGTCATCGTGATTAGGAATGAAACAGAGATCGGAAGCCAGAACCGTTCCACTTTTTCCCCCTGATTTAGTGTTTGGAAGCCCGGGCATACCCCGGACCCATTTCGCCGCTCAAATCAAATGTTGGGCTTCCACTTAAGTCTGCGCCTGCGCAACTGAAACTGTTTATTTTTGACGTGGTATTGAGAAATAACAGGATACTTTTAAGAATGATTAACCAATCAGAATGCAGTAAATATGTGTATTGTTCGCAGTTTGTAATTATATGTACATATTGTATTGTTTTAGATGAAATTAAACGTGGTTAGCAGTATTGGACAGCAACCTTAGAAAACTATGAGATGATGCATTTCCGATCAAACATGTCTCCAGGAGGGAGCGAACACAAGCGTGGTAGAGGTCTGACACTAGCTATAAAGTCGAGGCCTTATCGATTGAGGTACCGATGCCGCTTCTATGTGATGTTATATAACTGTTATATCTGGGACCTTTTATGAGACCCCTGTGATAGGTGCGTTTTCCCTGTAACAGTAGTCGTGGAACTGGGATATGACCGTTGAAACCCGTATACTTCTGTATCATTACATATTCTATGGAAGCACGTCTAAATACCACAGAGTGTGTGTAGTATTATAGAGCAAAGTCGATGTGGGATTCTCTGGATTCGATACACTTTCTTTATTTACACTGTCTTGTTTTACTGGGTTGACAGTAGGGTAAATCTGAGGCTTGGTGCACCCTAGAACCTGGTTTAAACCCCCCAGCGGCCTTTTTTGCCACTGACCGTTCCAAGGCGGTAGCCCTGTAGTCAACCATTTTGTGTTTGTGGTTGTGATATTTGACCTGTTATTCATCTTTAAATTTGTCTTTTGTTTCTATTTGTGTTTGTGGTTGACTATCGTCTTTGAATGCTGCCTTTACTGTTCGATTTTTATATCTATATTTCCGTTGTTATCTACACATCCTAAGCAACCACTGTGCTTAATATGACCACTATACTTCAACTGATGGAGAGTTATGGTTACGAGGAAACCGGGTAGGAAGTTCAGTACTTCAAATCGCAAAATACGTTCCATATTATATCCCCATAGGTCAAACACTGTAAACTTCTTGAATTTTACTACAGATATCAAGCTAGTTATTATGTAGTGCCAGTTTGGTATTAATTATAGCTTTGAAAATTTTTGTTGTCATTTAAACGTAAACATGCAGATAGTCGATTAGTCAGCATAACACTAAAACAGTATATATTTTTTAAAACGTGCAAGACATATCCATTTCTTTAAATGGAATGATTTTAGAAATTGTAAATTGTAAATAAAAGATTATGAAGCTTGATATGCACATGAAACAATGTAGTTTAATTGTGCAAGCGGATTTATAGCCTAATATATTAAGAGAATGTGTGTTTCCTTGGATACAAGCTACTCATCTTTTAATTAGATTTTCTTTCAGACGCATTTTTATAACCAATTAGGATATTCTCATAAAAATGTCCTCATTATCAATTATTTTTTGCTCTAAAGGCATATTTTGAAGTTATATTGTATTACTCATTCTGTCATCAAATGAATAATAGGCGATGGCTTGAGATATTGAGAATTTCATCTTTTTGTGTTTAGCTCTACTGGCGGAATGCTTTTATTTTGAATTTGATCTTTACCAAACATAATAAGAGTATTTGTAGTCCGACAGCAGTTTCTGAAAAGAGACATAGAAAATAAAAAAACGTAGTCTACCCCATCCGTAGAAGGTTTAATCAAATATTCAAGTAGTTGGATGCCTTGGGAATTTTCTGAGATATGTTGTAGTCATGAGTAGCGGTGCACTACTTTTTATTTCAAGATGGCATTCAAGATGGCGGCCAAAATGTGATATACGGTCATAATATGTGCTTTGTTTAATAACTTTGTACCAATAGATATATTATTATTAAAATTACAGGTATTTGTATCTGAGATAAACATTTATCTCAAGCAACATTTTAGTATTAAGGGTTTAATGGTCAAATCTGAGCTGTTTTGTGTCTTCTTGCTTTCTTGGTTTATTTAAAGCATACAAACAGAGATCTGTAGAAGGTTCGATACTTGATAAGTTTAGGGTAACACCCCAGGCATGGTTCAAGCCATGTTGTCGTCATTAATTGCTGTAGTGGTAGATGGTGTCCAAGATGGCCACAAGAATTTGATATACGGTCCTTATAATTGCTATATAATTATATCCAACGTGCTTGCTTTGCTTAGTTAATATCTTAGACCCCATGTAATTATTTCCACACCAGCACCGTCACCACTCTCACCTTTGTTTTTGCTGGATTTCTGAATAAGTTTCTCCAAATCTTTATAAACAGTATGGGTACAACACGACCTTAAACCAGTAGAGCGAAACAGGCCATATCTTTTTCTCTCTTTTAAGAGATCTGTTTTACGTTTTGTTTCATTGTTGTGATTCGATATTCATGCTATACAGTCAGCCGATGAAAGGGTATACATTGGGACACAACTTGTTTGACGTGCACGATTTGATAACGCATAAACCTAAGTTACATTGTAACAAGGATCTGAAAGATTTCTGAGATAATTCATATGCTTTTAACTGTATTTGTATATGCGTATTGTGTAAAATGCCGTTAAGATTTATCAACGTGTATGTGTGGTTGCTAATAAGGATACATACGTGCCGAGGTATGAATTTATAAATATTTAAAACACCAGGACCTTTTTTTCTATATCGTTATGTAGCTCGTAATCGGCTGTATCTCATCTAAAACGTTGTTTACTAATGCAACATAATATACAATGTTTCTTAATATTAAGAGAGTTCATTTGATACAACTAGTTTTATTTAAATCGTTTTATACATGGTGATATTTCGCGAAAAAGTACAGACACACTATTGATGACCAAACTAAATAAATATTAATCTAAAGGCAAGGCGGGTAAGCATAAACATCGGAAAGGTATGACCGAAGTGTTACTGAAATATATCAGAGGAGCATAACCTTAATGAGGAGAAAATAATAATACCACAATACCAAAGTAATACATGTTCACCGACGGATCATATTTTAAAGTTGTATCGCGTATGGTGTGACATATGTTGTTGAAAAATAACATATAAAATTAGCTTTATTTTGGTTTATCCAGCTCTCGTTGATAATAATCCATTTCAGCCAGCAAACGTTTCGCTTATTCACGTGGCTTTTATGGTGTCCATAAAATCATCACGAAGTTCATCATATTGTTGTTCGCATCGCTTGCCTATTTGCTTTCTACATTTATCTTTTAAGTTTCAAAGTTTCTTACAAACCTTTTCTAAGATTTTTTGTTCCATTATATATAATAATATTATACTTAATTTATTTTAGGCCTTTATGTTCAATATTTTAAATATCTTTAAATGGATCCCAATTATGAAAATCATCATTATAACCCGTCCGCTTAACAAAAGCTTGCTTTTTTATAATCACGTCGTTTAGCTTTTTCTAGCAGAAATATTTCTTGCTTCGCTTTTATCATTTCTAATTCCTAAAAGCTTTCGTCAATCTTTTTATTGTTTAAATCTTTTATTTGAATTTTATAGGAATGATATGTTGAATTTCGTCAATAACAAATATTTCTTCCGTCCAAGTCCACTCTAATACTCTTTACCCTTTCTCAGAGGTCCTTTTATATTTACTGATTCGAACCTTGTCTTCTATTTTAAACGTGTTCTTGTTGTTCTGGCTTCTGCCAAGTCATTGAGCACCTTCTTTGTGGCGTTCTAGGCTATTGCTTTTTGTATTTATATTTACACGAGCATCTTTATGTTTTACTTAAATTGCCTTTTAACGATGCTGCATTTTTTGGTTAGAGAATAATTCATGGCGGGGATTTCTTTATTGACACTGTTCCGTTTACTGTGATGACAGTCGAGTAAGTGTGAGGTTTGGTGCACCCTAGAACCTGTTTCAAACCCACAGCTGTTTTTTTTGCCACTGACCGTTCCAATGACGTAGCCCTATTGCCAACCCTTGTGTGTTTGTGTTGTCTTATCTTGCCTTTTATTCATCTTTATATATAGTTGTTCTTTGTTTCTTTGTGTGTTTGTGGTTGACTGTCGTCCTTGAATAATACTTTTCCTGTTTGATTTTTATATCTACATTTAGATAAAGATTTATTATTTGTTATCTTTCCATACATGTTGAAATACACCTCTCCTTCATTCCTTTCCTTACTTGCTTCTGTAGGTGTCATTTTAATACTACGATGTTTTGTATTATTATACGTATCAACCATTGCCTGCAGCACGTCTAAACATTTATTCGTATTGTTTACTGTAAAATATTTCCACATCCCCTCTTTTAATGTTCGGTTCAACCCCTTCAATTACTACAGCTTTTTCGTAATTATACGTGTGATACATTTCAATATTATTATCATTAAGAAATTGCTTGAATGTTTTTTTGTAAAATTATACACCCTGATCAACCCACAGAAATTTGCATTATGTCCTGTGCTCTTAAGTTTTTGGAAAGCTTTGGCAATTGTTAAACAAGTTTTATTTGGAACATAAAACATTATAAAAAAATCGGACAGGGAAAGTAGCATTCAAGGAGGACAATCAACTACAAAACACAGAAACAAACACGCAAACAGACAAACAAGAAGGCAAAAGTAATATTCAATGCAAACGACATCACAAACACAAAAGGGTTGACAATAGGGCTATAACCCAAGAAAATGTACTAAATACATCAATAATAGTAAGCAAGTATTTAATACCTTTATTATACTTTGAAAAAGATTGCATATTTACTAAATCAGCCGACCATATTTTATCAATTTCATTAACAATCACACGGAGTTGGGTGAACTTTTTTCGTATAAGTTTATGAAGTTCATCGGCTGACGTATCAGTCCATCTCAACGCCTTTTCTTGTTTGTTGATGCTCCAAGACCAAGTTTGCATTTAATACTAATAACCGCCATAAGCAGCAATAGATGAAGACTGCCATGTAATTTGTAATCATTATAAATAATCAAAACAAAGTGACCTGATCACCGACGATCGATGTGACCTGATCACCGACGATCGATGCATGTTTTTGACAACAGTTGTTATTGTTCCGCTTTTATGTATTTTTAAAGAAATTTGAATCGACAGATTTGTCCATAATTCTATCAACTGTATCTGTGTGAAAAAATTCATGATTATTGACTTTATATGTGGCGATGCAAAGTACTGGGAATATATATATATCATAAATCAGTGTACAGGGGATTGATTTTTGGTGTATTGGGGATAGGGTAACATGCTTCAGTATATGTTGGATACTACACGCAAATGGACTGATTTACCGGGCAAAGTTGTCTGGTGGATTTGATATAATCGTACTGTAACAGTGCTAAATGATGCGAAGAAGTACAACTCGTAAAATGGTTCATATTTGCGAGTTGTACACACATTTCAAAAGTTCAACCCCATTACTTATGTTCGGATACTATATGTATAAAATGAATAGCCATCGTTGTTTGTTCTAAGGATTATAGTCCCTCCACCCATGTAACCAACTGGACATCCTAAACGTATAGGCACAATAGAGTCTGGACTGTAATGCATAGCCCTCATCAGCTGGTTGAGAGGCGTCAAAAAAGGAGTCAACACGCTAGTTTTCCCGACAGGTTTTCCCAACTAACTAGGCATGATATTAAAGGACATGTAAATTCATTTTTAACATAATACCATATATCATTTTTTAACAAAAATCATTCTAAAATATATCATATCCGATTGGCGTCCTTTTAATACCAGGTGTCAACCCGGGGCTAGAGGGAGTGAGTGGTAGCTAGCATATTTTACTACCATTCATGAACAGTCTCAATCAAACCGAAACTGCAATATTTTGTATGTGTCGTGTTCGGCTGTTTTCAAAGGTCCATTATCATAGTCTTTTAGTTATAATCATTATACGACATCAAAAGTAGGCAAAATATAATGTGTAAACACATCTTAGGGATTTCCTGCTGACTTGTCATGGTAACGGGTCATAACACGTACATTGTGTAAGACGTGGGAGCATTCGTGTCCAGTGGACACATTTCTTGTTTAAAATCATCCGGCAAAAATGCCATAATTATATATAAGCCTGATATTAATTCTGATGTTCCCAGAGAAGTTTTAAAGACATCACATAAATGTTTGAAAAATAACAACGGGAAAGGTATCCATTATGATTGGACCGGAACATGATAGTTATATGCGAAATTAGTTTTATGCTAAGTTTTATCGAAATACAATCAAGGGTCAAGATTTGTGAGTGTAAACTTCATACGGTAACAAATTCGCATCGACTTATAACTAAGCAATTTATTGTCCAATTATCTCGAATTTTTTATATAAGCCGTACGATAATAATAAATAACGTAAGTTATTTTATTCAACATTGTGACCTGTTCGTGTAAATAAGTGAATAATATCGAATACAGTTTGTGTAGAATAAGCTGAAATAAGGCTCAAGATAGAAATTGTATGTACATATTTTTTTTTGCTTATAATATGTTTAAGAGACTGGGATACTAAAAGCATGCTCCCAAAATTGGGTCATCAAATTAAATTCCATCCCTATCTGTAGTAAACTATTCAATAACTCATTGCAGTTAGAACATGTGTTGTGGATTTTAAAAAGAGTTAAAAATACCATATTCTAATTAATATTGTATGAATTTTCTTTACAATCATGGCTTATGTCCTTTGTACTACTTTTACTTTGTTGAACATTCGCCATACGTTTGATACTTCATAAGTTACCGCAAAACAAATGTATCGGTAGCGTTAGAACAACAGTAAAATGTATTTATAGATGTCATATTTACAGATATATCTAGCATTTCACTCGAAATATATACATTTTCTCACACTATATTCCGTGCACTAAACTGTGTCATATATATGTATCTATCCCCTGTACACGATAATACTATACACTGTACACTAACGTACACAATCTTTGGTAAATAACACACTAACTACAAAAGCTACAAGGCCAAATGTTGGCACTCTTCGTTCTACGAATCAGTCGTATTATTTTTTACTGGTCCTTTAGGACCAACGAGCCCAACAGAGGTGGCTTTGAAGTAGAATACCGTTTAAGCCGGTGCTAGAGGGCGTTTTGCTTTATTACATTACTTCTGATGAGCAGACTCAATAAAATACGAGTCTGCTGCTTTGTTCTCTTAATTGTGTTTGTTGCTTCAAAAGGATCACCTTTATCAGTATTTATTAACATTCACACTTGCGTTCGTTTAGTGCAGTGTGGCGGCTGTAAAATGTATCCCTGTGCTACGAATCACTAGTGTTATTTTTTACTGGTCCTTTCGGACCAACGAGCCCAATAAGTAGAATACCGCTTAAGCCGGTGCTAGTGGGCGTGAGAGGTGTTGCTTTATTACATTACTTCTCATGAACAGACTGAATAAATTACGAGTCTCTGCTTGATTCTCTTAATTTTGTTTTTTGCTTCCAAAGGATCACCTTTATCGGTATTTATTACCATTCACACTAGCGTTCGTTTAGTGCAGTGTGGCGGCTTTAACAAATCTCCCGAGCCAAGAATCAGTAGTGTTTTTTTCCACTGGTCCGTAGGGACCAACGTGCCCAAAATAGGTGGTTTTGAAGTAGAATACCGCTTAAAAAAAAGAGTATGATAATGGATCTTTGGAAACGGCCGAGCACCACACATACGAAATATTGCAGTCTCGGATTGATAGAGACTTTTCATGAGCGATAGTAAAATATCCTAGATACCGCTCACGCCCTCTAGCCCCGGGTTGAGCATAACTCAATATTCATAAAAGAAATAGTACACAATGTTAACCATCCCGAAGATGGCATGCATACGGCGGTGCACATGGAGTTATTTCTTCCCCATGTCGTACGGCGTATGGCCCAGTATCTAATAAAATTGAATGCCCCGAAGAGCGAAATAAACATAATGGAATTTAGTTGGGAGCAGCGGTTATGAAGCCTGCGTATCACAAGTAACAGCCAAAAGACTAAATTAAAAGCAGACAACATATCCTATAAGTGGTTAAACAATACCCAGAGCCTTTTATCGGCCGGGGTAGTGGAACCACCGAATCAAATATTAAGTAAGAAAACAAAAGAAATTGAAAATGTACCACTGATAACTAAATATAAGTATCGGGCTCAGCGATCTCCAAAGATCAAATGAATACCAGTACTGATTGCAAGCGCGGGGACACGTTTTACTGCCGCCAAACTGCACAAGCAACGCCACTGTGTTATAAAAGAGTATAATAATGGACCTTTGGAAACGGCCGAGCACGACACGGTTGCAGTCTCGGTTTGATTGAGACGGTAGTGAAATCTGCTAGCTACCGCTCACGCCCTCTAACCCAGGGTTGAGCATAACTCAATATTCATAAAATCATTAGTACACAAATTTAACCATCCCGAAGATGGCATGCATACGGCGTGGACATGGAGTTATTTGCTTCCCCATGTCGTACGGCGTATGG
Source organism: Cyrtodaria siliqua (assembly GCA_037043455.1). Classification (NCBI taxonomy): domain Eukaryota; kingdom Metazoa; phylum Mollusca; class Bivalvia; order Adapedonta; family Hiatellidae; genus Cyrtodaria; species Cyrtodaria siliqua. The sequence continues at coordinate 29,455 of JAWPHD010002671.1, read as the reverse complement.
TCCCAGTATCTAATAAAATTAAATGCCCCGAAGAGCGAAATAAACATAATGGAATTTAGTTGGGAGCAGCGGTTATGAAGCCTGCGTATCACAATTAACAGCCAAAAGACTAAATTAAAAAGCTGAAAACATATCCTATAAGTGGTTAAACAATACCCAGAGCCTTTTATCGGCCGGAGTAGTGGAACAACCGAATCAAGAATTAAGTAGAAAAACAAAAGAAATTGAAAATGTACCATCGATAACTAAATATAAGTATCGGACTCGGCGATCTCCAAAGAACGATTGAATAACAGTACTGATTGCAAGCGCGGGGAGACGTTTTACAGCCGCCACACTGCAAGCCGATGCTAGGGGCGTGAGAGGTGTTGCTTCTTACATTTCTTCTCATGAACAGACTCAATAAAACCGAGTCTACTGCTTTATTCTCTTGATTGTGTTCGTTGCTCCCAAATGACCACCTTTATCAGTATTTATTAGTATGAAAATGATGAAACCGTACGATTCAGAATTTCAAGATTTAAACAAAAAAGCAATACTTTTTAATGCGGATCGAAATTTGACAGTGTTCGTCATACATTTCAATCATAAATGTTCACATATTTTGCGTAGTACTAACTGAATCTACACCTTTCGAGGCTCAATTAAGCAATCCAGAAACTGAAACACTGGTTCGGTGTGCATTTGGTTTCATGTGTAAACGTACCTTAGGTTAGAAGAAATCTACCATTTTCGTTATTTTGTTATCATTTTAACCGCTTTATCCGGTGTACGATGCTTCACCGTGATAGTAAATGACACAAAGTAGTTGATGTGAACTAATGTATTTGTTTTACCAGATCCTGAATTACTATTGCGTGTATTCGCTTGAGATTACTTTGTTCTACATTTAAATCATAGTTTGGAATTTTCATAATTATTATACTATATTACAGATTATTATCTAATTATCATTGTAAATGGCAAAGGTATATATAAAGATCCCATATGGTTAAAGACTTGGATAAAAATTAGAATGTTTCAAAGCTAATCAAGTTAGATATTATGGTTTGGTTAAAGTAGGTAAGGATGTACCAAAACAAAAACAAACAAAACCACCAAAGGCTGTAAAACAAACAGTAATATTAGTTTAATTAGTTTTAATCATAGCATATGGGGGAACAATAAAGGTTTGAAAAAGATTCAGCCGATACACCGAGTGATGAAAAGACAAAGATCACGAAAACAATCCAAAAGATAGAAATATATATATATAAGGCTCAATGTTTAATGAAAACATTAAGAAAATAGACAAACCAGAGTTACAAAAAACAGTTAAAGAAATCAAATAAGAAATAGTTATATTTAATTTATCTTAACTTATCTTAACTTATCATATTTTATCTAACCTTATATTATACCTGTATTTGTTAAAATGGAAAGAGTTAGAAGGTAAAATGCAAAAATCAAGTGAATTTATTAAAGATGTTGAAAATAAAATACTTAAAAAAAATAGAAAAAGGGGCTAGACGTGATTTGTACAAAGATGTATTTAAACCGTTAAGTCAGTTAGAACTGTTAACTAAGCAGATAGCTCCACCAACAGAAATAAATCAGCAATTAGCTATTATTCCAGAAGCTATAGTCAAGGAAGCGTCTGAAAAACAAGCAGATCGTGGGCTACCTCAGTTATTTGATGAGGAGACTCGTAAAAAATTAAAGCACTCTCATAGGTAATTACTATTGACCCAGATGCTGGTCTTAATATAGATGTGATGGGGTAATATGGAATTCCATAACCATCGGAACTAATTACGAGTGGACATGGTATAGACGTAGTGATTGAAGAGGTTTCTGAACTAATCCAGCATCTTGGTAAAAAAAGTTTACTCAACAAATGAAAAGGGAAGACTTAGCGGAAAAAATAGAAATTAAAAAGAAAGAAAGGGTTTAGAAAAAGGGTATACTAAAATTGATTTGCCTAAACTTACTGGTCATCACAAACTGATTGCTAGACAATGAAAAACAATTCTTTTAAATCAGTTAAGTAGACAGTGATTTTATGGATTTGATAACAAAGCTTTACAATCATAACAAAAAATTCTCGACATTATATCTCATGAATAGACTCAATAAAACCGAGTCTGCTTCTTTTATATCTTGTTTGTGTTTGTTGCTTCCAAGGGATTCCCTTTTCAGAATGTATTATTCAAAGCTGTCTCAAAATGTTTTAAGAAACTGGCAAAATTATCGGGTTTGCCAACTCATAAAAGTTCTTCAAAGTTTACGAATATTTTAGGAGGCTGTGTTGATGTTGAATATTACAATAATCCTGATGATTGGTTGGTGGTCTGGAGTTAGTGGAAATAAAAGTCAACAGTTAATAAATGAAGGTATTAGTATAATTGATGTATTGTTGCAAATAGGTAAAAAAAACATCTGGAGAACACGAACAGTTGTTTTCTAAATATTTCAATTTATTATCTATAATTATACAGGACAAAATTTAAAAACAAAGATGATCGAATTGATCACTTAACATGACTTGTGGCTGCATACCGACGTAGTTATAAATTGTTTGGTATTATAAACACAACTTTTCATAATACCATTTGAATAATTGGTTGTGGTGCTGTTCTAGCATTAGTTCCAACTATTCCTGTTTTCGAGGCTGTCGTTGGTACTATTCCCCAAGTAGTCCCTGTTTTGGTTAGTAAAACAAAAATAGCAGAAAAAAGGTCTTTACTGAAAACACATCATAGGAGTGTTAAACAACTTCTTTTATACGTCCAACTACAAAATGACGAAAAGGTATTCAGAATTGCCTTTAATAAAATGTTAAAAATTAAAAAAAAGATAATTTTATGGAACCTTTTATGGAAATCAGCATAAAAGTGTATAGACTGAATGGGTTTGCTATCGAATCCTAATTATTTTTCAACTTTTTTTCCAAATCTTGTCGTACTTTTCTCTAGTAGCTGTTGTTTTAATCCGTTTTGTTTTTATTGAAAGATATATTCAACAAACTTGTTCCTGCAGATAAAGCAGCTAATAATGTAATTATTGTTTGACGCCTACATAACGTCAATGTTTTATCTCTGGAACTCGGCAGCACCAATTCGTATACTCCAGTTAATTCTACTGAGGATGATGTTGTTTCCGCACATATCACTCGGTGCACTACTTTCAAGGCTGTTGTAAACGATATGCAAAATAAACTGCCTACCATGTACTGGATTCCTAAATTACATAAAAATCCGTATAAGGCTAGCTTTATTTCTAGTTCTAGTGCCTGCACCACAACAAACATCTCCAAACTTTTAACTTCTTGTCTTACTGCCGTTAAAGATCACGTTAAACTATATTGTGATAAAACTTATGAAAACTCTGGGATTCATTTATTTTGGTCTATAAAAAATCCAGGAGACGTTCTTGATAAAATGGTCAATAAAGGTCAAGTTTCATCAATAAGTACTTATGACTTCTCTACACTATATACAACCTTACCACGTCATCTTAATAAAGACAAGCTAATTTCTCTTATTCAAAAAACATTCGCTAGAGAAAATACTACATTTTTGGCATGTAATAATATTAAAGCGTCTTTCACTAACGGCAGTTTAGACAATTCTACTATGTGGACTTGCTATGAAGTTTGTGAAGCACTCATCTTCCTATTAGATAATATTTTCGTCAGGTATGGTACCACCGTTTATAGACAAATTGTTGGTATCCCTATGGGTACGAACTGTGCACCACTTGTCGCAGATTTGTTTTTATTTTGCTATGAAAGGGATTTCATGTTGAGTCTTTCACCAGATACCCAGCATATGTTATTGAAGCTTTTAATGACACCTCTCGGTATCTGGATGACATACTGAACATTGACAACCCTTTCTTTCCAACTATGGTTCATAATATTTATCCTAAAGAACTTCAGCGTAATAAAGCTAAAATATCTGATAATAACGCTTCTTTTCTTGATTTAGATCTCTCGATTGAAAATGGTGAAATAATTAGCAAAATCTATGACAAGAGAGATGATTTTAATTTTGACATTGGTAATTACCCCCACTTCGATGGGGATGTTCCCCGAGCAACTTCTTATGGGGTTTATGTGTCTCAACTTATTCGTTTTTCAAGAGCTTGTACTCGAGTTGAGGACTTTAATATTCGTAATCTTTGTATAACTAAAAAGCTACTCAATCAGGGTTACCGTTACCATAAACTTCGTAAAACCTTTGCAAACTTGTATTATCGTAACCCTGATCTTCTTTCCAAATATAAAAGTAATTTAAGGACTCTTCTGCGACAAGGACTATCACAACCTGACTTCTATGGTGATGTGATTTATAAACTTCGTAAGATTCATGGTCATGATCACTTTCATACTATCTTTGTTAAACTTGTTAAAAAGTTTATCAAAAGAGGTTATGACCCTATCATTTTGCAACGTACTGCATGCTTGGTTTGGTGGTGGACCCTTTTACAGTTCGCCACTATGCTTTCCTCTTTAATTGTACGATGACCGGACAGGCTGTGGACCCTATGATGACGCCTATCTAAAGCCCATTGGGACGGTAGCGTTTGATGTTTGTCTATAATATTTCCTGTCGTGCCCTTAATGGTTATTCTCTTCACAAAATTGGCCCCCAATATTAAAGATTTTAATGCACAAGATGTGAATATCTAGTTTAGCTACAAATGAACTGAATCAATATTAAAACTCATTACAAGTACGTTTTAAGCCTCTAAATGAGTTTAAGAGCCTCACCAACAAGGCATTTTCTGTCAAAAAATGACAGTTTTGTTCATTATCAGCAGTTTTCAATCAGGTTTAGGTCTTAGAAATACAGAGCGCACCCTCGAGCACAGCTGATTTTTTTGCCAAAAACTGTGTCTCATCGGAGGTGCGCTCTACACGTTTATGATCAAAATCTTGCCAAGAAAAATCCAAAATCTACAAAGTATAACAAAATTACCAAAAACGCAATTTTTTTTAGACCCCACTTTATTTTTCTAGATAAATAGAATAAATAAAAATATATTTTGAAGATAGAATATGATCAATTTACTTCAACATGTACAGATTATATGTAAATATTATAGTTTTGAATTTTGAACATATTGAGGCCCGAAATATCTCCTTATCATACCTTGTCCTTTGATCGATCTTTTTCGACCTTCTATTTTGTCTAAAATCAAATCTTCACATCTTTGCTTTTCTGTAGGAGATAAATAACATTTTATCAAATGTTTTTCCAAATGATATTTTCTATGATAAATACTTTTCTTGAGATTATAATTTTAATTAAAACGGATACGTTCTTTATCATTAACTTCACAAGTGCACAGTTTATGCATGCATACGAGGGTTCTTCGAAAAGTTATGCTTATTTGGTTAATACTTGCTTGATACTGCTGAAAAACTAAAAATATATATTTGATTCCTTCAAAGTACTCTGCCTTGCTGGAAACACACAGTTCAATTGATGAATCCATTCCCGGAAAGCGTCACGCTAGGCTGATTGTGGTATACTCTTGAGGCACTGGAAAACGGCTAAACGAAGAGCCTGCCTCGAGTTATATTTACGACCAGAAAGAAAAGATTTTCAGTGTTGGAAATAAAAAGAAGTCGCATGGTGCGAGATCTGGCGAGTACAGGGGAGGTTACAATGTGTGAGGTATGAGCTGGGGCATTGTCGTGCAGAAGACGGACATTTTTTAATCCTGTGATTGGGCGCCATTTTAAATAATATTTCTTAAACTTTTTCTGTACAACATCGATGTTTCCAGTCGTGCTTTTTCCCCTTCACACCGGAATTTGAATCGCCAAAGCGTCACTTTTGAAAAAGATTGCATATAAAACTTGCTTTACGCTCATGGTTCGTTTGGCAACTGATGGCCTTCTGCACGTTTACTTGCCCATATTTTGTTACCCATTTTTCGAACTGGTTCAAAATAGTGAACCCGGGTTTCGTCGCCAGTAACAAAATTGGCATATTGCTTTTTGTCAAACTTGGGAAATATTTTCAACAGTTTTTAACACGTGCTTTCTTTGGAGCCTCTGTCAAAAGTTGTGGTACCCACCGCGCAGAAAGTTTTCTAGTTTTTAAGATACGTCTTAAAATGAGCTCTGGATAGTGATACCCCTACCATACGAGCAATATCACGAACCGTGTATCGCACATCTTTGTTATTGATCTGCTTAATTTTGGCAACAGTTGTTTTGTCAGTGGCAGTTCCAGGACACGAAGATTTAGTTGCATTTTTAGTAGACTCTGCACTAGAATCAAATTACTTTTTATATCGCCGAACAGTGTCATAAGTTACCTTAGAGCTCCCATATACGCGTTCAATTTCAGTAAAAATCTGCTTAGCAGAATAACCTAGTTTTGATAGGCGCTAATTTCATCAGTATTTCAGTTATACCAAAAGCTTTCTAGTTTTTAAGATACGCCTTAAAATGAGCTCTGGATAGTGATACACCATACGAGCAATATCACGAACCGTGTATTGCACATCTTTGTTATTGATCTGCTTAATTTTGGCAACAGTTGTTTTGTCAGTGGCAGTTCCAGGACACCAAAATTTAGTTGCATTTTTAGTAGACTCTGCACTAGAATCAAATTACTTTTTTTATCGCTGAACAGTGTCATAAGTTACCATAGAGCTCCCATATACGCGTTCAATGTCAGTAAAAATCTGCTTAGCCGAATAACCTAGGTTTGATAGGCCCTAATTTCATCAGTATTTCATACAAAGATTACGAATATTAAAGTACTCAACTCGAGTACAAGCTCTAGAAAAACGAATAAGTTGAGACACATACACCCCATAAGAGGTTGCTCGGGGAAGTTGATGTTGTAGATGAAACATACCCACGTGCTCAACTTTGGAAAAAAAATAGTTTACAAATTTCTTAAAAATAAATTAGCACAAACAAACGACTTCAAAATGAGTGTTAACTCAAAAATTACTTTTTCAAAAATATAATTATGATAAGGACAATGTTCTTAATTTCTTGGAAGTTGGCTTGCCAAGGAAAGTGACTGAATGATTAGATCAGTAAACGAGCATTATGTAAAATCGAGAAAAGTATAAGCCTTTACGATGTAGCTCTTATTTAGGTTTACCAAAAGAACTTGATAATACTAGAAAAGGTCTAATTAAAAATTAAAAAGATAATGAATGCTTTAGATGGTGTTAATAAGCTTATAAATTTCCTGTTGAAAAAGATCCTCAAATGATATCAAAGTATAAAAAGCATATAGGAGATGTTAGTTACTAAGGAAGTATATTTCAGTTTGCTATAAGTCAAAGTCTAAAAAATAGAAAATGAAAAAATAATATACGTTTTGATATATTCGGGTATGAAAATGATCTAGTACTCTCTGTATATATCACAAATAAAGAAAAGAGGCTTGTGAGATCCTTTTAATTACTAAAGAAGAAAAAATACATTTTGTATGACGAAGGATTTTAATCAATAAATACTTATAAAGATGATCCTTCAGGAGCAATAAACACAATTAAGAGAATAAAGCAGCAGGCTCGGTTTTATTGAGGACCAGTAGAAAATAACACTACTGACTCGTAGCACGGGTTACTTTTTACAGCCGCCACACTGCACTAACAGAACGCTAGTGTGAATGTTAATAAATACTGATACAAGTGATTCAAATAAAAAGTGGTTTTGCAAAACATTCTTACAGATTTTTTGCAATATAGAGTGTGCTAAAAAGCATGATCCCGATTGCATTTCACTTAACCGTAAAAATGTCAGAAGAAAACGAAACGGTAAGATTTAAAAACTACGATAGACAAGTAATGGTTCCCTTTGTTATTATATGCTGACTTTGAAGCAATAACTGAGGACATTTCTTTAGCTCTTGGTAATTCTAAAGAATCATATACATAAGCATATCAAAAGCATACTGATTGTGGTTATGGGTACAAAGTAGTTTGTTGTTATGATGATAAATATTTTAAACCATTTGTGACATACAGACGGCCAAACGCTGTTTATAAAAATAAGTATAAAAGTTGGACATGAAATCCAGCTTTCACAGAACACAGTAAACCTAATATCACGCAAAACGTTTGAAGAAAAAAAATGATGGAAGTAGAAAGATATTGTAGGAAAACTATGTCGCAGCATTTTAAAAAAGATCTAACAATGGCAGATAACAAGAAAAAGAATTTAAGGAAACATCTAACATGCCATATTTGCAATAAGAATTATGTGAATTGAGACGAGATGGTTAGAGATCATTGTCACATAACGGAAACGTTTAGAGGAAATGCTCATGAATCGAGTAAACTTAATTTCAGATTGACTAGAAAAATATTAGTAGTTCATACATGCAGAGGTTATTATTAGCATTTTATAATGCAGCTCCTTGGAAAGTTTAAAAAAGAAATAAATGCTATACCAAATAACATGAAAAAATATATGGCTTTTAAGTTAGGAAAATATTTAGAGTTTTTTATTGATAGTTACCAATTTATGTCTCAATCACTTGAAAGTTTAGCGAAAAACATCCCGTCAATAAAATATACTTCACAAGGGTACTCGGATGAGAAGTTAGAATTAATAAAAAGAAAAGGTTTTTATCCTTATCAATATATGAATAGTTTTAAACACTTTGGGGAACAACAATTGCCCTATAAAGATAGCTTTTATTCTAAGCTAAATGATGAATATATATCAGATGCAGATCATGAGTATGCTTGTAAAGTATAGAAAGCATTCAGTATTAAACCTTTAGGAGAAAATCATGACCTATATCTTAAAAATAATGTGTTACTTGCAGATGTTTTTGAGAACTTTAGAAATATGTGTTTTGAGTATTACGAGTACAAATTAGAACCATGTTATTATTTCAGCAATCCTTGGCATGGGCTTGGGATGCATACTTTAAAATGACTGGAATTCAACTTGATTTAATAACTGATATTGATCAATATTTGTTTATAGAAATTAATAGGTGGTACAAGTTACATTGCTGGAAGGTGCAATGAGTATATGAAAAACTATAACTGCAAGGAGGAACCTAAGTACATAACATACCTTGTTGATAATAACATACGGTTGAGCTATGTACCAACCATTACCTTCTGGTAACGTTAGATGGGTCAATAAGGTTGAAAAAGAAAAATCAATCTATATTGTTGAGTGCGATCTTGAGTATCCTGACATGACTCACAAAATGGCAACCCTGTGAGATTAAATATAAAGTTTATAAGAATCGTTCATAGGTATCCGGTGAAGATAGGGAATTTCAACCCGAGGTATAAGTGTTTTTATCGGAACCGAGGCGCTGCGTTGACGTCGCCAATAAGTAACGTTTTACATGTTGTTGTTTTTCATCTGTTCACGTTATTGACGTCATTATTGATTTGCGTGACTCTTATCTTTACCCTTAAAGATAAACTTTTATCTTTACCAATAAAGATAAGACTTTCCACATGTAAAACGCGGATACCCGTATCTGGTATGCAAGAAGAATGTTTATCAGATTATTGTAAAAGTAGATATAAAATCGAACAGGAACAGTAGCATTCAAGGACGACAGCAAAAGATTATTAAAAGGTAAGACATCACAAACACACAAGGGTTGACAATAGGGCTTACCCTACTCAATGACTCGGCAGAAGCCAGAGTAACAATGGAACAAATCGTTAAGGGTACGACAAGAAAATATAAAAGACAAACATCACACGCTACTGTCCTATAAGGATTAAGTAGACGTCATCATAGGGTCCACAATCTGTCCGGTCATCGAACATTCAAAGAGGAAAGCAGAGTTGCGAACTGTAAATGGGTCAACCACTAAACATGCAGTATGTTGCACAATTATATGGTCATAACATCTTTTGACGAAACAAATTAATTTAGGAATTAGTAAAGTTAACAAACTTGTCACAACTCTAAATGATAAAACGAAATATGTTGTGCATTACAAAAACTTGAAACCATCTTCGGGATGGCTCAATTTTCTGTACTATTAACATTTCCATATTTTTTTCGTAATGTGTTTAGAGTGTGTAGCTTTAATTTCCAGCGTTATAAGGAAGGTTGCTTACTCTTGATTTACAAACGTCGTTAGGTACATGGACACTTTAATTCACTCTTTAATAAACTTGATAAAAATTTAACAACAAAAGGTTTTGACCCTATCAATTTGCAATGCACTGCATGTTCAGTGGTTGACCTATTTACAGTTCGACGATCTATTTTTCTATTTAATTGTGCGACAACCGGACATATTGTTGACCCTATGATGACGTCTACCTAATTCCTGAGAGAGTTAACGTTTGATGTTTCTCTCCATTCTTGTCTTGTACAGTTTTTTTTCGACTTTTATATCTATATTTACACGTTTTTTACAGAAATCTACAACAGCCACCAAACTGGATATTGGAACACCACGTCTGTAATTGACTGTGCCATAACGTCTGACCAGCCTTTCACTTTTCCTAACTGGATCGGTCCACCACATGCTTCTGCATACACAGAAGATGGTTATCCAGCGTTCGAACAATTTCTTGCTCACCGAGACAGATTGTCATATTCTTCTAACAACCGAAGTTTGATTATAAGAAATACTGAACTCAGCGACGGTGGTAGCCATGTTTGCAGAAAAGTGATGGTTGATGGAAAATGGACGGTCGATATTGACTTGGACGACAAGGAAGTATATTTGGGGATAACAACATTTAGCGTTAAATGTTTGTATTGTTTCTATTTCTTATTGTTTTTATACTGAAAAGAAAAAGAAACGTAACTCGGAAATTTCCGCTATATATTGTATGTACAATATGCTGCTGTTAATCGAATGGTACATGGCTACGTTCGGAAAAATGACTAAAAAACATAACAAATACTTCTTGAGCTGGCTGTAGACCCCCCTCCCCCCAGGGGGAATTTTGTAGGTTATGATTTTCTGAAAGCACATACATTAAGCTTCAAAATGAGATATGTGTGTCATCTGAGCGTTGGGGCTTTAGTGAGTTTTGGGGAAAAACGTTGCGTTTTAAGACGAAAATCGCCAAAATCTGGAATTATTTTTTATACAAAAAATGGAATATATTAGAATCAATTTGAATTGATGGAATCTTTCTCGGAACGCATCTCTACGTGTCCCACTATATAATGTATGGATACGATACTTAAATATTGAGATTTTGGGTAAAAATGTTAAAATATTGAATAAAATCTCTGATTTCTGTAATACATCGGGGATATTTAACTAAAAGTATCCCCGATGTAAGCTGTGTTTACAGGTCTATATCTCTTACATTTCTTGTCCTAGCTGAACTAAATTTTGGAATTGGTTTCCTTATAGAATGTTGTAAAGGGTTAGATAAGTAATTTTGTCTTCTGCAAATTCTGGGCTCCCATGGAACCCAACTTGTGATGGCCCATAAAATGTGCAATAAAGGCAGATCTAGGTTTGCATGTAAGCATGTATATATCTATAATTTTGGTTTGGGATTTGTTATAGCATTATGCATCTTATTACTTCACCCATATTGGGGCATGGGCTCCCTCCTCACCCCAACCCCACCACCCACCACCACTCACCTCCCAGCTTTTTTTTTTTTTTTTTTTTTACATATTTCTGTGTTGTTTTAGTCAATTCTTACACATATATGGTGCCCCCCTCCCCGCCCCCCCCCCATCCTCGCCTACCCCCCGCCTCTCAACCCCGCCCCCCGACCACCCCACCCCCATTTGAAAATCTTTTTTTTTGTTTTACATATTTATTTATTTTTTTAGTCAATTCTTACACATATATGTTCCCCCCCCCCCCCCCCCCCTCTCTCGTATCTCATCCCCGCTCCCCCCCCCCCCACCACACACACACTTGAAACTCTAATTATTTTTTTACATATTTCTGTGTTGCTTTTGTCAATTCTTAAACATGTTGCCCCCTCCCCACCACCCCCCCCCCCACGGCCACCCCCGCCTCCCACCCCCAACCACACACTCGAAACTAGATTATTTTTTTACATATTTCTTTGTTTTTTGGTCAATTCTTACACATACCTGTGTTTCCAAACCCCCCACCCCCCCGCCCACCCTCCTCAACCTCCACCCCACCCATCCCCACGCTCGAAACAAATATTTGTATTTAACGTTTATTGGTTTTTTTACATATATCTGTGTTGTTTCGGTAATTTCTTACAAATAGCTTCTTACACATATATGTTGCCACCTCCAACCCACTCCAAAACACCACAAACTACCCCCCTTCCCCCCCCCCCCCCCCCCCCCAACACACACTCGTTTTTGTATTTATTTATTTTTTTACATGTTTCTGTCTTCTTTTTTTTTTTTTCTTTTTTTTACATATTTCTGTGTTGTTTTTGTCAATTCTTACACATAATTATCTGGCCCCCCCCCCACACACACAGCCCTCCCCCCGCCCCCCCCCCCCTCTCCCACTTCCAACCCCATCTAATTTTTTATTTTTTTATTTTGTTTTACCATATTTCTGTGTTGTTTTGGTGAATTCTTACATAGCTTCTTACACATATAAGTTGCCCTCACCACCCCCACTCCCCACAACCATTCACCCCCGCCTCTCTCCCACCCCCATCCCGTTCCAAACTCAAAACTCGATTATTATTTTTTTATTTATTTTTTTACATATTTCTGTGTAGTTTTGGTCAATTCTTACACATAGTTATGTTGTGCTCCCAACCCCACCCCACATTGTTGTAGCCTTGTTTTCTGATGGTATATACTAGCTATAAATTTATTATTCTCTGAAAAATCGAATAGTCGAGCTGCGCTGTTCTCCGACAGCTCTTGTTTATAATAATTATTTTTTGGTTATCTTGCTGTCTCTCGAGCACTATTTCTTACCTCACTACTAGTCGGGGGCCACTTTCCGTCACTTATGTAAACATAAACTAATTTTTCAGACAAATCTATGTATCCTCACAATTTTTACTCTGTTTTCTATTAGGTTAAATCTTCCTGGAAATGTGATACCAAAGAATTTTTTTTGATATAATTATCGAAGTGGCACGTGACCTTTTTATAAATAGACTAAATACTGAGAAATCGTTTTGTTTACAAGCCCAGTTTCCGTTATGTATTTTATCGTAAACTTTTATGAATAAGAAACTTGTTATGTATTTTATAGTAAACTTTTATGAATAAGAAACTTGTTTGTAAGTCTATTCAACAATTTTATTGTAAAATTGGTATGTTTGCATTGTTCCATCAGTCACCTCGATGGCTATAGCAATGCGCCTGGTAACGGCAATGTAAAATGTTCAACGACGACAATTTACACTGTAACGATGGGTAACTCTGTGTAAATCAAACAGATACAGGTTGTACGAGTTGCTTTTCTTTGGTTAAAATATATTATCACGGTATATTTAACTGCGTCCACTGAAGTGTGATAAAAAATATGACGTCATTACAGTGTGATTTTTTTTAATAGTTTATTATTCGTCAGTATGCGCGCGCATCCCCAACGCCATATAAGGAAATAAACACAATTTTCGGAGCAATCCCTTTCGTTTTTGTATCGCTTATTTACTTTTTGGTTGATTTTTCTGTTTCCTATCTTCAGTTCTAAACGTCTATCAATAAGTGACATCGCGTAAGTAATTTGAAGTGTAAAAACAGTTTTTAAATGAGAATGACGAAACTGGGCATGGACGGAAACTGGCCCCTAACCAGTACACTATAACGGTATCGTGCAACAATAACAGGCATTACAAAAAGATGCTTACTGTATATTTACCGTTTATTGCAAATGTCGGTGATCATAACTGCGCAGTTGTGTCCATTGGTAATGATTGGCATATGTGAGATCAAAAATATATAGATACATATTATTTAAATACATTTTATACAAACAATATCTAGCCTTGTGGATAGAGGTGCCAGCGACCGGTACATGTGGCGAAGATTCCATCCTGACTTGTCATTATACCGGCTCACTAATTTTTTGGGGTTGGAGAAAACAGTTGGAATATCTAATGACAAATGGGGTTGTTGGAAATGGTGACGATACTGGAAAATACGAAGAGTCGATGACATCAGCCTCATATTCGTTAACGATTAAGAACACCAGCAGGACTGATGACGCTGTTTACTCATGTCAACATGGATCTAACTTTTCTGAAAGTATTCGTATTAGAGTGGAATGTAAGTATGCAGTAAGGTCTCTATGGAGATTTAAACATTATGCTTAAAAACAAGTAACTTTAGATATATACATATAGAGGAAAGTTGCAAAGTTCCTAGTAAAAGCTTTTCTACAAAGTAAAAACTCAACTTATGGTATCATATAAGTTGCCGTATTATTATAATTATAATGACATAATATATATCTACTGAATTCACTGTATGTTTAAGTTTATCACAATAACGTCCCTTGTAAGCAGTGTCGAACACTCATTTAATATTCTATTGTATGACACACGTGTAATACAACCTGGAACGATTTTGATTGGTTGAGTTAAACCTGTAACACTGCGCAAGTTTATTAACTGAAACTATTTTATTTATTACAAATTCACCCAGATCTGAGTCAAACTTTTTATTTGTGACAGCTTATCAAAATAATGCACGTTATACAAAACAGTGTTGTTGGTTTGTTAAAAAGTTAGCCTAAACTGCTATTTTGTAAACAGGTAAAACATGAACTCTTTTATATGCAACGTCATTTGTGAGACGCGACGTTACGACATTATTTTATGACGTTTTGACGATAAAGTTTGTATGACGTCGTGAGGGTTTTATGTCCATCTGAATTAATTTTTACTAATTTGATTGCAATGTTATGTGAAAAAAGGATCTTAAACGAGTTCCCATTCCATTATAAGATTTCTGAAACTCGTTATGAATTTTTTTTAATTTTAACTCGCCAAAAGGCTCGTTAAAATTAAAATAATTCAAAACTCGTTTCATAAATCTTATATGAAATGGGAACTCGTTTAAGGTCCTCTATATATCAAATTACAATAATTTCTTTCTATGTCATGTGATCGTAATACTCATATTTATTGAAAGTGACTTATATACCCATTGGGCCTGGTGATTTATTTGCTAGTAAATTGTTGACTTGTATTATGCACATGCCGCTTTAAAAAACTATTAACTTGCTTACTTACTAACCTACTTACCTACTTACTTACTAACCTACTTACTTACTTACTTACCTACTTACCTAATTACCCCTAATTACCTACTTACCTACTTACTTACTTACCTACTTATTTACCTACCTACATACTTACTTACCGACCGACCGACCGACTTTCTTTACAAAGTGTAGACACACTGTTCTTGATTTGGAAAGTCATAGCTTGAAGAAAAGTTGTAAAATAAGTCATTTTTCGAAATATTACAAAATGTTATTTTCTTTTATAAGTGAAGCATTCTAATTAAAAAATAACAATACCTGTTTCGTTATATCACAAAAATACAACAATGCTAAATAAATACTCAAAACGAGAATAGTGTCCATTATATATATGTATTTTGGGTGTTCTGCTGTAATTTTTCGTCTCACTCTGTTTCGCCTCAAATTACAGCAGAACGACCCAAAATACATATATAATAAATCACCATGAAATGGTGATTTACTTGATTTATTAAAACTTTTTTAGAATAGGGTAGTGAAGATTGCAAGTTTAAATTTTTTTAATAGTTATCAAAATTACATCCAAATTACAAAAATAGTCTGTGCGGTTTTTGTAATCTTTATTATACAATGTTTCTTTAATACAAAACAAATTTGTTGATTTGTTATCAAAATTACATCCAAATCAACGAATAAACACGAAATCAGAAAAATATTATTTTTAAGGATTTTTAGTAATATACATAAAACAATTTATAAAGCTAATTTTTGTCAATAATATCTTCGATATCTTTTAGTAATAAGTTTTTGTCACTAATTGCTTTAATCTCATCTAGCATTGTTTTAGCAACTTCGGGAGTACAAAATCTGCGTTTGACAGGTGCAGGTGCATTTTTAGTGAGACACGATCTAACAATAGCAGCAACTACAACACCAATGTAAACATAAGTACCTATTTCTATGATTACGTCTTGACTTTTATTATCAAACATTTTTTAAATATATATAAAAAAATTATAATTTTGATTTATTATTATTATTGGGGAGTTTCCCAAAGTTTTTGCCATCACAGCACCCAACCGTAACTCAAATCAACGAATAAACACGAAATCAACAATTGTTCGACCTTGAATACAAAGGTGGTGGATCATACTCATACACATTACTAAAACAATTCATCACACACTTTTTAGACTTTTTTGTGAGTCTGCCATTGCTTCCTTTCTTCCCTGCTCCACTAGTTCTTTTTTTGAACTTCACTAATTTCAAGTTTTTTTTGTTTGATGTCCTGTTTCAAATTATAGTATCTCTCCAGTTCATCCAAAACCATCTTCAACTCTTGTTCTGATATTTGTGCCTCACTCAACGCTTTTGATATTAACTGCTTTATACTATTTAACTTAGACACTGCCAAAGTTTTATTTCATGATGTTTTGAGCTTTTGTATTAAGCTTGCGTCTGATAAAATTAATACAAACACCTATAGCTCCACATACTATTGCTGCTATTTCCAAAGGTAACAAAACTGAAACAACAAATCAAATCCCAGCCATAATAACACCTGCAGATATCAAGGTAGTGTCAATTCAATCCGTGATATTAATACCACGTTTATATTTTTTATAAAGAGACTGACGTATATCTCGTTCTGTAATTAACTTTTTTTCAATCTCTGAAATCTTTTTTAATCCATAATTCTGTCCGTCTTCCACTGGCAACTCAGGATATAAACTTGGTGCTGTCGGTTGCTTCATTTATTTATTTAATAATAAAAAAATAAATTAATTCAATTAATAATGACACCACCGTATTAACAGCGGTAGCGTTGGCAGTCTTGCATACAAAGTCAATAACAGAACCAGCACCAATATCTAAAGGACTATCAAAGTTATCATGATTGCGTGGGATGATGTGAAGCGTTATGCCATAATTTGGTTTTTCAACACCATTAACAGAAACTATTACAGTTACTTCACCAACTAATCGTTCACTTGCTAAACCTAATACGACCACGGCGTGTCATTACTTGCCCCACATTTGTTTCTGCTCCACCGTTACCAAATAAGAGTATTCTATTCAACACAAGTGGGCCCTTAGGCTCCGCACAGATTGTTATAATCCCATATTTAAGATAATCAACTCTATCGCTCAAAAGATTGAAATGGTTAACAATAGGCATAACTCGCCTATGTAAAACATTATAGGTTAAAGCGTCTAAGTATTTTGTTTTCTCAGGGTCTGTTGGCCAAAATATACTCATTGGTTTTTTTATAAAAATATATATTTTAAATAAATTCTAAAACACAACTCATAGGTTAGCCGTGATTATTTATCTTGCTACCATGCTCATCTTTGACTTCTATTTTTAATTTAGTAATTGTACCATTTGAAAGACAGTAATATTCAGGATAAAAACGTGTATATACAATATCCCCAAACTGCTTATTTACCACAGGTAGAACCCCTATAATAGTGCTTGGTGCACCATTGAAATAATTACTACTCGTATTAACTTGTTCCAGATGAACATATAGCTGTTTATAAGGAGCTAAATCAATTGAGTGATCTCATATACGAATACCTTTTAACCATTTCCTGTCCTCGAATCCCAGCATTTTTGAAAGACCGCTTGATAATCGTGTCACTATTGGCGTATCTAAAATGGCTGTAGCACTTTGGGCATTAAGTCTAGGGTAATATTTTCATTTAGCAATTTAAAATCTTCTGCCACCTGTTGAAAGTTATAGAGTCCACCTGGTATATGATGCGTATCATCTGGGGTTTTTGTCTTTATGACTTCATGATTAATATTATACCAACCGATAGTGTATGTAAAACTTTTTAATCCAACGCGTTTAGTTCCATCTCTATTATCAATATACTGTTGTAAATTAATAGAGTTGTCTTTGTTTGAAATTGTATGAAACATTTTTTTTAATATATATAAAAAATAAAAATAAAAATAATTTCTAAAGAATTTAAATATAGCCCAGATGCTCACTATTTCAATACTTTTAGCAAAAAAAGTGATAGATATAATAAATCAAAACATAGTCATTACCTCAGACGGTAAAGGCTTTAAAGCATCATTTTCCAATGTCTTTGAAAAATACAAACTCCCATACGTCAAATCAGATGCTATAGTCCAAAGCTGGGGAACAGATTGAATGTTATTTTGGCAGAACTAGTTGAATTTTGCTATTTGGTGCGCGACAGCTGAATGTGGCATTGATTTTAACAATCATCTAAAAGCTGATGCTTTGGTTGGTTCGTTATTTCGATTTCATGTCTATTACCAAGTCGGAAGAATATTATTTGAGATGAGTGTAGCAATGCCGCAAGACTCAAATTGGAATGAGTTTAATAACACATATAACCGAAACGCATACGAGAGAATATGCAAGGAGTTTAACGTTGACTTAAATTCGGACTGGAGACAGAAACAAAGCTATAATGATGGTCTAGGAACAATTTATAATTACTGGACAAATATTGGTTATCATCCTTTGATAAATTCTGTATACGACAACAAAACGATGAGTTTTACAGTCTATGAGAGTGATAAAACATACCACATTGATTACATTGCACAAGGATCTGAGGCTGACAAAAGTTGGTCTACTTTTATACTAGATAGTTCATCTGGATTTACAAGAGCTGGAGTAGAAAGAATCAATGACAGCATAAGAACATACTGCTGGGCAATTCTTGGCTCACAATCACAAACAACAACAGATATACATGGAACTGGAACGGCATTTGATGCTCAAAAACAATTTCTGGCAAATGTAGAGGACGCAATAAATAGCCCCATCGACTTGCCCAGTCAAATTTCAAGATATGAAAACACCCTAAAATATGCGAGAAGTAAAGTAAATTTTGTCTATGGAAGTGGATTGTACATGTCTCCGAGTGACATGGAATTAAGAATTGGAACAATACAAGACTACAATAATGAAATTGTAATAGCAACCGATGCGCAAGCATTAGGATTGAAAAAAGATGTGAATGTAAAACCAGTACCACCAAAAAGTGTTCAACCTTTTCAAGGCACCACAACAAAGAAATTTCTGCCGGACTATAGATCATCAATACATAAAACTGTGGAGCATAACCCACCAGAAATATAAAAAATAGCGATTGAACATGAAGATAACAAAACAACTATAATTGTTGGTACCATAGTAATTGCTGCACTACTTATTTAGGAGATTTACTGAACCACTCTTTGGCTGCCACATACAACAACCCGGAAACAAACACAAGCAAAACCCATAGATTGTTACCAAGCCAATTAATAATATTATCTGTTGCAGATAAAAGCCATGATACTATTGCACCAATAACTCCTGGAAGTGCTTCTGCAGCTTTACCAGCTAGGTTGGCAAGAAGTTTACCAAGATTACTTAGTTGTTTTTTTATCCAGTCCTTGACACTTGATGGATCAGGTTTTGGAGTTGGAGTTGGCGCAGCACTTGATGTGGGAATAATAGAATTAATTATCTCCCCAAGAATCATACCAAATACAGTTAAAATACTAGCAATAGTAATACCTTGCTCCCTAAACAAGGTTTTGGTCCTCTCACCAAGAGTTGTATCCTCGTTTAACATTTTGTTTATTGTTTCTTTTATCCTGCTTACTTGGTTACGAAAAGCTTCTCTGTTCTCATTGATGACATCCATTCTTGCACCTCTTTCAACTTCAAGGTCTTTGATGCGATCGCTAATTCTTTTTATTTGGAATTCATCATCGTCAGTCTTAGCTTGTTCTAACTTTTGGTTTTCTCTTGTTATGTCTTTATCAAGTTGTGTGAGTTTTGCCAAGTTATTGGTGAGTTCTTCCTTGACAGTTGTCATCGCTTTTACTACTCCATCCATTTCACTCTTGTCTATATTTGTTTGTATTTCAACATCAGGACGCTCATCCACATCCCAGTCATAAATTGATGCCTCCATGTTATCCATTGATGTCTCTATGTTATCCATAATTTGTGATACATTTTGTAATGGAATAGCATCCACATTATCTGGTAAATCGTTTCTTGTGCTCTCCAATGCTTGTCGAGCTTTTTGTGATAATTTTGTTTTACTGTCATACTCTGACAAATTCAAAAAATTGTCTTACCGCCCTAGTTCCCCCAGAGCCAATAACCTTGTTATATTCATTTACCAAAGAACCAAGTGCAAGAAATGTAAAAGAACCTTGCTTGGCAGTTGTTCTTTTTTCTTTATCACCAACAACCCAGTATAATGTTTTACCATCATTTGATACATTAAACTGGTCATAATCCATTTTGTCCGGTGGCATCTTATATCGTTTTCCTATTTCATTATAAAAGGATTTTACAAGATTTTTCTTGTATATTTCAAGTGTGGCTTCTGCCAGCTCTCCCCTGAGTCCAGCAATATGGTCGCTTTGATTAAGAAGACTTCTTCGAACAGGCTCATCAGGCACCATAGGTAAATCGTCATCATAATATTCATCATAATCATCTCTATCAAACGCAGGATTGTCATATTCAAATCTTCCTTCAGCCATTGTTTATTTTATTTAATTTTAAAAAATATATTTAAAAAATAAAAACAATGTCAGCTTACGGAAACAAACTCAACCCTCATAGAAAACTAAGAGAACCTCATGGTGCCAAGGGCATCCGCACAAGTGTAGTAATAACTAATAATCCATCAACAATAGACCAAAACCAGCAACTGCTTGTGAGATTTCCAAATCTAAGTACTAATGATGTGATAGTTCCACCTACTGCTCGTCTTGCCTTTGAAAAGCAGAACAGACGCCAACGCTACTCTATACCAAAATCTGGGTAGAGCAATTGTGAAAAAAATGATATGGTTAGTGATGTTGAATTAACCAGACAAATAAGACAGCAAATCAATGGTAATATATTTTGTATGTATGATCGTATCTTGCGACACAGAAAAATATCAGCAAACAAATCTGATACCCTTTGGAATATCAACATTAATGTACCAGCACGGAGCATGAAAGGTATTTTAATGATGTTTGAAGACCTAGAAAGAACAGACACGGAATTCTTTTACAACCCAACGATTGAAAAGGTTGAAATGACAATAGAGGGCGTACCAAATCAGTTGTATAGTCAGGGCATGAGGGCATATCAACATAGGGATGAAATCAACAAATATTTTGCCTTGACATCAAAAAGAAACAAGGAAACAGACATAGTGGCAAAGGACTTATAGTTTACCAATGTTTCTCTTGACACTTATCTGACAAAATCATACGCTTTGTGGCTTGACCTTAGAACATGTGATGACAATTTATTATACGGCAGCGGAAGAACAATAGAAAACGGCAGTGAAGGCATAACGATACTAATGAATAAAAAAGCAGATGCAGATCAACCTTTAAATATTTATCTATATATAATACAAGATGCGCAAATCATTTTCGAAGATGGAAGAATCAAAGAAGTACGATACTAGTTTGCACAAACAAAAATATCCTAAATATCCACACAGTGCCATTATCTGTGGTCAGACAGGCTGTGGTAAGACAGAATTCGTTCTTGACATACTTGAAAAAGAGTATGTTGGAGTTTTTGAACATATAATTATATTGTGACCAACCATAGAGTGGAACGATGCTTATAAAAATAGATCCTGGATAGGAGATGTAAGACACCCAAAAGATAAAAAAAAAAAATTGTCAATCCCGTTAGCAACGGTAAAGAAATGCTACAAGAACTGTTGCGTTTATTGTTTAAACAATATGCTGGCAAGCCCAAACTATACATCATTGATGATTGCTCCGCCACAAAAGAATTAACAAAGAAAAAAGATATGTTATCAGAGTTGGCATTTTCTGGTCGTCACGCCAAACAATCAGTGTGGGTTTTTTCACAGAGATATAATTCTGTATTGAAAGATTTGAGGGAGCAAGCAAAATGGTTGTGTATGTTTTATTTGTTTGAGAGAAAATGATGTTATTCCGACGTTGGAGGAGAGAACCAGAATAAGAAAAGCTTTAGCTAAGACTAAATATTCCAAGTTAATTTTGAGGACTGACCAACCAACTGGTTATTGGGTTGAATAATTTTTTCCAATTTGGAAAATAGAAAACTAAATCCGGCCGAGTGCCAACGCGCCAACCAATGCACCAACCAATACCGGTACAGCAGCACTAACCATGTTTTTCTTTTTACGGACGTGTTGTATCGGGGCTTGTAAAAAATCACTTCTTGGGTCACATATAAAATATTTTACGCCATCCTTTGTCACAGGCATTACAAGCGTTTTCTGTGCACCTGCGTACGCTTGTAAAAAATCACTTTCTGAAACACATATACAACATTTTACGTCATCCTTTGTCACAGGATTTACAATTTTCTGTGGTATTTTAATTTTGTCATAATCACCAATCTCATCGTCTGTTATTGTTCTCATTTTCAAATCCATTTTTTATATAATATTTTTTTATTATTACAAAATATATTTATTTCATAATATCCGCAGGTATAATACCGTCAAATAATTCCTATTTTTTACAACTGTTGCTAATAGTAATACTAACAGCAAAGTAGCAATGTTAATAGCAATACTGACATGAATATAGTAATGCTTATAGCATTGCTCATAGCAAATTAGTAATGTTAATAGCATTGCTCATAGCAAATTAGTAATGTTAATAGCAATGCTTGCAGCAAATTAATAATGTTAATAAAAAAATAGCAATGTTAATAACAATGCTATTAACAATACTTACAATTACTAGTTGCATAAATATCGCAGCCGGCTGTTTTGTATATATTTATTTCAAGATAAAAAATAAGATTACTAATATAACAAGAGGCCCAAGAGGGCCTGTGGACGCTCTACTGGCTAACATGGCTCTTATAACATCAATGTAGCGAGTGACTGCCATTTACGTTTTTTTGAAAGTTTCGTGCAAAAAACAGCTTTTTAACTTAATCAAGGGCCATAACTAAAGAATCTGGTAAAGTTTGGTAAAGATCAGATGAAAAATGAAGGCCGTATTAACGAGGCAAAATATAGCATTTTTAACTAAATCAAGAACCATAACTCCTCTGTTACTGGTCCGACTGGTCCAACATAGAGCTCAAAAAACAATAGAAGAAAAAAAAAATAATAATAATAATTAAAAAAAAAAAATCAATAAAAAAAAAAAAATAAAAAAAATTTAAAAAAAAATAAATAAATAATAAAAAAAATAAAAAAAAAAAATAAATAAAAAAATAAAATAAAATTAATAAGAATATAAAAAAGACTGTCATAAAAAATGGTAAAGATTGCCAAAGATCAGATGCAAAATGAAGGCCGTATCGTATGACGAGGCAAATTATAGCATTTTTAAGAAAATCAAGGGCCATAACTGCGCTATTACTAGTCCGATCTGGTTGGTTTTCGAACTTGACCAAGCTTTCATAGACAATAACAATCTGATAAAGTTTGGTAAAGATCGTATGAAAAATGAAGGCCCTATCGTCTTAACGAGGCAAAATATATCATTTTGAAGTAAATCAAGGGCCATTACTCCGATGCCACTGGTTAGCTATGGCTGGTTTTCGAACTTGTCCGAGCTTTCATTGATATTAACAATCTGATAAAGTTTTAGTAAAGATCGGATCAACAATGAAGCCTCTATAGTCTTAACGAGGCAAAATATAGCATTTTTAACTAAATCAAGGGCCATAACTCCGCTGTTACTACTCTGATATAGCTGGTTTTCGTACTTGTCCAAGCTTTCATTGATATTAATAATCTGATCAAGTTTGGTAAAGATCGGATCAACAATGAAGCCCCTATCGTCTGAGGCACAATACAGCATTTTCAACTAAATCAAGCGCCATAACTCCGCTGTTACTGGTCCAAAATGGCTGTTTTTCAAACTTGTTCGAGCTTTCATCGACATTAACAATCTGATAAAGATTGGTAAAGATCGGATGAACAATAAAGCCCCTATCGTCTTAACGATGCAAAATATAGCATTTTTAACTAAATCAAGGGCCACAACTCCGCTGTTACTAGTCTGATATGGCTGGTTTTCGAACTTGTCGGACCTTTCATTGATATTAACAATGTGGTAAAGTTTGGTAAATATAGGATGAAAAATGAAGGCCCTATCGTCTTAACGAGACAAAAGTTAACAACGGACGACGGACGGACGGACGGACGGACGGACGACGGACGGACGACGGACAACTCGGCATCCCATAAGCTCTGCTGGCCTTCGGCCAATAGAGCTAAAAATGAATGCGGAAGAACTATTACAAAATATATCGGAACAGACGGAACCAGATGAATCAAAGCAACAAGAAACAAAAAAAGAAAGATTATCAGCCATAGTGGCTGGCGGTGGTAGTCGTCAATATTTGGGTAAAGACATACAACTCACAAATATAGATAGCATGCCCCCGGATGAAATTAACAAACTTTACTGCAGATATGAAGCAAGGCTTGGGGCAAGCATGACCAAGACTTTAGGCAATTCTTTTATTAACTTGTATGTGATGGGAGTATCAAAATATTTCAATGTAACCAATCATCCAAAACTGATAGAAGATTTTGAGGAAGACCCATTTATTAATCATGCTTTGACAAGTGCTTGTTGTGAGTTGTATTACAGGTATGGGATGTGCTTAGCGCCATTTACAGCAAAACTGACAACTGTTAGACATATTGATTTTAATAAAAATATAGATAATATAAATGGAGAACCAAGAGAGTGAAGTTATATCTGTTGAGGTTGAACAACAAAAAGTAAAAATCAAAATAAACGTATACAAATATTATATTCCACCGTGATGGTTTTATTAGGCATTGCTGGGTTGGGTTTGTATATTTATAACAAGAAATCTGCTACGCAACCTGTAGCTGTGCAACCTGTTGCTGTTCATGTTGCACCAAAAGACCCGTTTGATAATATTTTTAATAATTTATTTAAAAAAAATAATCATATAAAAAAAATGGCAACAAGTATTGACGGAAAACAAATTGTAAATATGGTGTATCACGTTGGAGTGAAAACACTTCTAACTGTTGTATATTCTGAGATTGGCAGAAAACTACTAAAATGACCAGCACCTAAAGTAGATTTTAATATAACAGATGTTGGGATGCTGTCTGTGGATATAATGTTAGCTATGGCTACAAAGATATGTTGATTAAGCAAGGTATTATTCCTGCGGATATTATGAAATAATTAAAAAAAATATATATATAAAAATGGCAAGTGCAGTAGCAATGATGATAGGTGGCGCATTAACAAACGCATTGGCGTTTAGCGGTTCAAACTATTTCTTTTCAAAAATGGGAAGTCATTCAGATGAGGAAAGACAAAGGCATGACAAAGCCGTAGAACAATTAAACGCAGCACAAGCGGCGTGGAATAAAAAAAGAACAGAGAGACTAGATTTTATTAATAAGTAACTGCAAAAGGAGCATCATGCAGAGCAGACTTTTGATGATGTAGACCAGGCTATGAAGCAGTATTATTATATAACTGGTAAACATTTGCTTTTGGAACCGGAGCCTAAGTTGAATGATTTCTATACACCATCTCCGGATCAACAGAATAGAGAAATTATGTTTATTGTGGTGGGCATGGCTGCAACTGGATTTGTGGCGTATAAATTGATTTCATAAAAAAAAAAAATAGTTTAAAACTATTACTTTAAAACGACTAAGTTATATGTTTACTTTGGAAAGACTAAGTCATATGCATATTACCTATATTTTGTTGTTGTTTTTACATGGTTTCAATCCAAGTGGTCAAATATGATATGGTGGTTTAGCACTCTTTTCTATTTCATTTGTAAGATGATCAGGCGCCCATACTATACCGTTGTCTAATAATGTCAATACCATGGATGGACCATATTCAGTATCCACTATTTTTGTATCTGTAATAGTATATATTTTATTTATTTCCAAGTCTGTCCATTTCTTTGTGCTATTTTGATTTTGCTCTTCAAGCAGTTCATCAAATTGTGCAGTTGTGATATCCATTTTATAGTTATATAAATTTTAATCTTTAGCAGAAAAAATGGACAGCCCAAAAGGATTTTTGAGATGTTACTCAGCAGTTAAAAAATTAGCAAAAGAGGCTGGTGTCAGTAAGACACAGGCATTAGAATTTTTAAAGAAACAAGCTGTGTGGCAGATTTATTTACCCGAACCAAAGAAAATAATTAGACCCAGGTTTGATGTTTCTGCTAAGAATGGAGTGCATCAAGATGATTTGTTATTTCTGCCGCATGAAACGTTTGGCCGCAAGACATTTAAATATGCATTCACTGTGGTTGATATTGCGAGTAGATACAAAGAAGCAGAGCCACTGACTTCCAAGGATAGTAAAGAAGTTGCTAAAGAATTTAAGAAAATATACAGTTGACAAAATTATTACAAGTGGATCCAGGCAGAGAATTTATGGGTGCAGTATCGCAGTTGATGGCAAAACACAAAGTAAATATCAGACGAGGCAGAACAGAAATACACAGAGACCAAGCTATAGTGGAAAGATTTAACAGAACATTAGCTGAAAGATTGTTTGGTTATCAGTATGTTAAGGAAATAGATTCACAAAAACGTAACAGAGAGTGGGTAAAGAGATTACCAGAAGTTGTCAAAGCAATAAATGTGGAGACAAAAAAGCCTCCTCCTGTTGAAACAAAAACATTAAAAGATAATCCTATCTGTATGAATGCTAGTGTAAGATATTTATATCAACCCGGGGAACAGGAAGGTGGAAGACGCAGAGCAACTGATCCAATGTGGAGTGTAGATATTTACAAAATTAAAAATTATATGGTGACGCAAGGCATAAGAGTTCATTATTTAAAGCACCAGCGCCACAAAGAGGATTTGTCAAAGAAGAACTACTTATTGTTCCTGCTGATACCCAAATTTATAAATTTTTGTAATATCCATGTGCATCAGTTTTAATACCGTCTGGTGCTATATATCTTTTTGAGTAAAATGGTGATAGCGTAACTTTGTTTACTGTTATGCCATATATTTGATGCTTTATTGATCGTATCATATTCATTTCATGGGTGTATTTTTTCTTGTTAAACAATGCATCCTTGCAGTTTTCAAAGTTTATACTTTTTTCTATTAAATATTTTTTTACTCCCTTTGCTTTCTTAATAATCTGCTCATCCGCTCTCAAAATAGAATATAGCTTGGGTCTTGATCCAACATACTCAGCTATAGCAACACCAGCACATTCATCTTTCATTTTACCTAATACTTTTTTGTTTGTATCATCGTGCAGAGGATGGTTTTGCGATAATCACTCAAGTCATACTTATCTTTCATTATAGTACCAGTCATACATCATGTACTTTGATAAATCCAATACTGCCATCCCAACATAGATTGGTTTGTTTAATGTTAATTTTGTTTTATTTACATGAAATGCTGACACTTCATCTGAAAACTTTATACGCCTGTTAAAGTTGGGTTTGGCTATTATTTTTCTAATCTTTTCATTTTCAGAGCCGTCAGTTCTGACTAGTTTTATATCAGTCCGCTTGCGTAGATTTTCCATTGTTTTGCCAAGCACAGAGTTGTTCGCAAGTTTGTAAAAATCTTTTTCAAAGGGTAATTTAGCTTTTTTCCTAAGTTCTGTGTTCAGGTTTATGTATGATTCCATCCATGGTTTTTCATTGAATTCTAATACTCTGTGTATTTTTTTTAGTTTCATGCCCAAAGATAAATACAGCTCCAGGGTTTTGTGATGTATCACATATTTTTCTTTGTCCATAAGATTGGGGACTAGTTGTTTCTGTATTTATCATGCTATTATTTTCTAACAGATCTGTCTGGTATTCAGACAACCATTCTTTTTTCACTGCTAATCTTTCCGGTGCAAGTGGATAGTCATTGTGAGCTTCATGGAGTTCTTTAGGATATTCCAAATCAACTTCAAGTATTTGTCCTTTGCCAGGTTTTGGTTTAGAAAATGCCCCACTCTTGTTTCTGGCTTTCCAAACAAAGCCAGAACATGGAAATGGCTGACTCATTGCCCACCCATAAAGACTATTTGCATCAAAATACATTAAGAAGTTGTTTTCCTCGTTAGGGTTATAATCAGCTACATGTGGATTGTTTGCTTTCGCATATCGTTTTGATACCATACTAATTCCACCACGCATACCTTTTTCTATAAATAAGTGCATGTCAATGTCTGTCAAAAGTTCTAAATCTATTTTTGAATGTTTAAGTAAAGCATCCCAAAATAATCCAGGTGCTGTATAGTAATGTAAAGGGTCAAGTTTGTATACATTCATACATGTTTTTCTAAATTTTTGAAACACATCTGCTGACAAAATTACATCAGTTCTTAGATATAAATCATGATAGTCTCCAAGAGTTTTACAGTTACACTATTTCCATATTTTTTGAGCATATTCGTAAACTTCGGGACTTATTCCTTTCCCTGTAAGTTTACTGTAAAATGCTTGAATTGGTGGTAATTGTGTTTCCTTTAATCTTTCCATACTGTCCATATATTCATATGGATAAACACCTTTTCGCAGAAGTAATTTTGTTTTTTCTCCAAAATGATTTTAGCAATTTTGAAATCAGATTCGTCTGTTGCATCAACCAATTTTTCCCGGGACGAAGGCATAAATTGAAAGCTATCCAAGAACCTAAGTTGTCCGGCACTAAATGAAATATACTTTTCTGCGTTGTTCGGGATGCATGTAATATTACCTGTCATTTTATGTATTTTATGCATGATAAGATGACTATCATATCCTTTGAGGTTGTGAAATTCAATAGTTATAGGTGTTTTGTTTGGTTTTATTTTCAGTTTTAGGTTGCATTTTTTGTATGTGCTGCACCTCTGTATTCTCCTGTAAAATGACAGTGGTCTCTTACTTTGCCGTTTTTACCACATTTTCTACCTATTTTATCCTCGCATATCCAGCAATGTGTTGCTTTTTCATAATCTGCTTCATTTTGTTGAGTCATTATTAATGGTTTTGGGTGAGCAAATATATTATTAATGTTGCTCTTCTCACATTCTAGGCGATTTAAAAACACTTCAACAGCATCTTCACCTCTGTAACTAACATAATCATTAGCTTTGCCATCATATCTGACAACCAATAATCCAAAACTACAAGCTTCGTGTACATTTTGAATTTCAGATTTCTTTCCAAATTTGATTGATTGCGGTTTGATTGTACTCTCAAAATCAGCATATATTGTATAAGGCGCAAGCATCTGATTTTGATGATTTTTAAATTTTATGTGATTTTTACCTTTTCGCGGCATTTCTATTCTGCAAGA
Source organism: Cyrtodaria siliqua (assembly GCA_037043455.1). NCBI lineage: Eukaryota > Metazoa > Mollusca > Bivalvia > Adapedonta > Hiatellidae > Cyrtodaria > Cyrtodaria siliqua. The sequence continues at coordinate 56 of JAWPHD010002671.1, read as the reverse complement.
ATTTTTGTTGATACCATCACAGTCTTCTTTGTGTTTGGTAAGTAGTTCTTTCCCAG